>CM067331.1:21142500-21452500 GCA_034376525.1 Nicotiana benthamiana | reverse complement strand
TAACGTAGTTAATACGCATTTCATGCATTTATACATGCACAATGACCAGGATCATATGGAGTTACATACGCGTATATATATATATATATATATATATATATATATATATATATATATATATATATATATATATACATATATAACGCCATAACCTTTATATTAATAATTTTGTCCACAGTGGCCGAGATGATATGATGGGACGCTCTCAGAGGCTGATGATGTTTTGAAACATGTACATATGCACAACATGACATTCATACGCATATGCATAATACTATATTTATTTCATGATTTACAAAGTTATTCAGACCCACAGGTTGAATCATGTACTCTATATTTCTTCCATGTCTCTTACGTAATTATTTATGTACCTTACATACTCGGTACATTATTGGTAGTGACGTCCCTTTTGCATGTGGACGCTGCGTTTCATGAGCGCGGTCCAGATAGACAGGTCAATAGCCCTCCAAGTAGGCTACCAGCTCAGCGGAAGATGTTGGTGCACTCCATTTGCTTCGGAGTTGCTTGTTTGGTTAGTATGAGTTAGACGTGTATTTTTTGGTATAGTGGGACTCTGTTCCGACCTTTATGAAAATTATGTATTCTTAGAGGCTTGTAGACATATTTCATGTACGTAAAAGATTGAATGACCTTGTTGGCGTATGTTTAGTATACGAGTGATTATTTTGGTCTTATAGGCCCGTACTGCATATATATAAGTTTGTATTCCCTCATGCTTTACTCCGGTTCATTTAATTTGATAGAATGAGCTAAAAGATATGTTATGTTGGTACTCGATTAACTAAGGTACCAGATGCCAATCACGGCCTATCGGTTTGGGTCGTGACAATAACATTTGCAGTGGGCCGACTCACCGGTAAGAGGCTTACGCTCGTATCTCTCATATAAGGCTGCCCACTCACAGATCCCCACTGTATTGGAAAGAATGGCGTTCACCCACTCACAGATGTCATCGACTGGCAGGTGAGGCAATCTCTCGGCTGCGAAAGCAAAAGAAAATTAGCAACTCCGTCTAAAAATAAAAATGGCTGACCACCACCTCGAGAGGAGACAAAATAAATAAAGGAAAATTCATGGGCGAAGCTTCACGTCTCGGGGAACCCTGCCGGGTCCGCCCCAAGGTGCTCGGTCCGCATGTAAAATAACTTGCCCAAAAACAGCGATTAGACTTGTTGTCCATCTTAACCACCAAACTTTTGTTCCTCGGTGGCGCATGTGGATCATCGTGCCTCGAATAAGTTGAGGGACATGAATATTAAGCATATTCTCTAAAGTGACCCCTCGGCCAGTGAGCTCCGCATACTTGAGCAGTATAAGGAAGAGTTTATACACGTACTATGAAAGTTGAGCCGGGCACAATTTGTAGAAGAGACAAAAGTCTGTCACTGGAGAGGGGAGAGGAAGCGTATCCCCGACAACCAAAGGGTACGTGTAGAATGCGCAGTACCCTGGGCGGTGAAAGTGAACAATGTTCATCCCCGTCGCCGACAACATTTCAATATGGTTCGAAATTCCCCACTTGGTCTTGAGCGCCGCTATCGCCGCTTCATCCATGGTGGAGGGTGTAAGATGCGGTTCTTCTTCGACATGGCTGTTGAAATCAGTCCATAATTTCCGCGGACGGGGCAATATCTCAGTTGATGTTGGAACTTCCTCATCTTCCGCTGCCTCCACTCCCTTTTCAAGGATGGGCGCATCATTTTCCAGCACCGGAGCTTCGATGAACATGTCATTCTGGGAAGAGGAACTAGCTATTTTTCTGAATTTGATCAGAATAAACCAGAGTGATGATGGAAAAAAAAGGATGCTCACGTCAAAACTCTGACGGAAGCAGAAGTATGAAGTCGGGAGTATAAAGTTTTAAAGAAGATGGATATTTGCAAGATGCTCAGATGAATCGAAAAGTGTATTCTCCCTATTTATAGAGACACAAATGTTTTGAGCGGGAAACCCAAGAGCCGCCAATCAAAAAACTAAAAGGGCATGGGAAATGATACGATACTTGGGAAACATGCGTCATAATGATGCACGATGGGAATTTACGACGTTTCAGATTGATGCAATGATTAGCGAACTGATGTAGTGGTTCGATGGCGCCACTAAAACGTCACGTCGTCTCCACTCCCTAAGGGTCTTGTTCGACGCATAACGTTCAGATTTTTCCTCACTTTTGAATCGACAAAGTACGTCCATTAAGCTTGGCAAGAGGCGACCCCAACAGATGGAGGGACCAACTGTATATGTTAAAATCTGGCCGCAGGACGGCCGTTCTTAGAAGGAACGATAAGGGGCCAATCGAGCCATAAACATGCCTACAAGGCATAATAATAAAAAGTACCCCGATCATGCCAATGTCAAATAGCCGAAAATCATACATCGTAGAACGAGCGTGAAGTATGGGCCAACGATGTGAGGCACGGTCATGAGAAAGTATGCCAGTCAAAGACCATTGGATAATATATATATATATATATATATATATATATATATATATATATATAGTTGAGTCCAGAAAAGGGGGAGGGGGGATTCAAGACAGCTACTAGGAGAGATTCAAAAAGAGGAATTTCTCTTTCATCAACGTTTCCCTCTCTTTCCTTTTCATGGCTCTCGTTGTTACGATGCAAATCCATTCTGGGTGTAAGCTTATCTCTGCCCTTGATGTATGATTATTATAATAATAAATACTACAAGTTCTTATCCTTCTATTTTCTTTTGTGTATTTGAATCTGAAATTAATTATGTTTGACTAAGATTTATCTTCCATATTATATATAATTAGTTTGTCGAAATAGTTTTACAACTTTTTGAGAAAATAAGTATATTACTCATATTAATCGCCAACATATTTTGTATAAACGTCTAGTGGCAATTAAATCGTGACAAGAATTTACTAAATATAGTTAGATAAAGATTTTAACAAATTTAAGGAGCTCGATATTCCAACTCTTAACTCCCGTGAAAAGCATAGATTATGACGTGTCCCGGATCCACTGTTGAATAGTAGAACCCTCTGCGTCCTACCGCCACGTCTTGGCCCCAGCTGCTAGAACATCCACCGTTCCATAACTAGTGACTCCTACTAGAGTTATTGTAACCCGTCTATAAGAAGCGGGCCCCAAAAAGAGAAAGTGGGACCTATATGAATTCGGAAAAATCTCTTTGGTCTCAGAAGATTGTATTGTATCAGTGACGTTCCACATACGCAACGACCGAAAGAGCTTTTTCGTGTGACCAACAATGGATCAAAACGGCGTCGTTAGCTTCCGCCATCGTCAATCTCCCTCGTCCGATCGGTTCCTCGGCGTGTTCTCTCCGCCGCAGAGTGATGCTGCTCTCAGCGGAGGGGTAGATTCATCGGTCGCCGATGATAATGAGCTCAACGAAGATGACGTGTTCTGGACTGGAAGAGACTTCACTGAATCGCAACGCCGCTCTACTTCTCCTTCACAAAATAGTTTCCGTCAGTCCTTCCGTAAGCATGAGAAGTTTGGTATTCTCGCTGCATTATCGGAGGATCACCGGAAAACTGACCTGCCTGTTCTCCGTCGGAAGTCTTCAATCACTTCCTCCCCTTCCGGTACGGAGCCGATTTCAGCTTCGCCTTCTACAGTTATGCCGTTTTCACGTGCAATACATTCAGTTCCTAAGCCTCCATCGGATAATTTTAATTTTAATCACTCAAAATCCATGCCGGCGAGGAAGTTCCAGCACTCGGCTCCGGTGAATGTTCCGACGATGCCGAAGAAGGCGCCGAGGAACGGAGATCTTGCTGATATTGAAATTGACGAAGGTGATGCCGATGATGAGATGTTGCCGCCGCACGAGATGGTGGCCCGAGGATCAATGCGATCTCCTAGAACCACGTTCTCGATGCTGGAAGGCGTCGGAAGAACTCTCAAAGGGAGGGATCTTCGTCAGGTTCGCAATGCCGTGTGGCGCCAAACAGGTTTTCAGGATTGAAATATATTCAAATTATGTTGATATAACTGATAGGATTTGTTTTAGATATCTACACTGAGCTTGATGTTTCTAGTTATATATTTTGTATATAGGCAATGGAGAAATGTTTTTACAAGTTTCTTCAGTTGTTTATATGTGGCTTAAGTGTATTGAAGGAAGATGAAACTATTATCTAGAATCTTTTTGGGTGATATTGTTGTATCAACAGGTACATTTCGTCACTGATATCAGTTGAATATTAATCCAAGATATTTTGTTAGATTTTATATGATTCAGTTGGAGGCACTTCATCATTTTTGACTAAAAAGATTCTAGCTTTCCGCCATTGATCTATGTAATCCTATTTGTATGCCTATAGTACAGCCTCCTAATCAAGTTATGGATTCATTGCACGAAATATTTAGACCACGATAATGTTTTGGTAGTTCCTCTGTCAGTTTCCCCATAGCCGATCACGTTTAATCAATGACGCAATCTAAGCAGTTCAGCTGACTTCTATTGCTCCTTCTGTGCAACAGTGTGTGAACTGAATTAGTGGCAGAGATGGAGTCAAAATTTGAAGGTTATGGGTCCGGGGTTCTAATCCTTTTTACAAGTTACATATTCAATGAATTTCACAAGATAAATATAGTATTTGGACCGAAGCTACTGGATTCGGCCGAACACATAGCTGATGGGCTAGCTCCGCCCCTGATTACTGGACTGTCCCCCTAATCAACTTTCTGTAGTTCCTTCTTGAAATCCTTTGCTTTTACCATGATTTATACCGTCTACCTAGCAGTTCCCTGTTTTATTGAAACTGCTGAAGATATCATGTATCTTTCGTTTTTTCTTTCTTTTTTGTGGAAGGTAGTGTTCAAACCAACTTGCACACACCTTCACTATTTCACCAGGTACGTTCATTATTTGGTCCTCTAACCAGTATCACTAGTATAAATTTTGAGCAACTGTGTACAGGCTTAATAATTAAGTCTCCTAGCTGTTTTTTTCTTCTATTGGAATTAAGTCTTGGATTTTTTCTTTCTAACTTCATTAGGCACATGCTCTTGAGTGCATGATGTATATTGACTGTGACACAAAGCACTTCAGTCTACGTTTTTCCTTGGATTCTCTTGCATTTGAAGCTGTAATAGAACATTAATCTTTAGACTGTTGCCCTTAATATCTTCAAATCATTGATTGGTCTGCGTTAATCTCAAATGACAGAGGAAGGCAAAAGAGATTGGCCTGAATTAGACTTCGGTCAAAATGCACTAACAATGGCACAAATTATAGTTTGCTATAAGCATATTAAACCTTTTCCTGGTGCCAAGACAGGTTGTTCAGACCATCTTTGCATGTATACCACTAGAATAATCTTCTTCCCTTTTTTTCAAAAGAATTTTACCTTAAGATTATTCAATCTGCTAATAGATCTAGAATAGGTTAATTTGGGGTTGAAAAGCAGTTGATGGTTTGATTTCGGAGACTGGGCATGCCATGTGTTCTCATGCTTATCAGAAAGTGTTAAGGTGATCAGTAATTCAGTACGATATGTTTGAACGTTGCCTAATCTCTTGTCAATTTCCATACATACACTTGAGAAAATGTTATTCTTCCCTATATCTCATGAATATAAGCTTATCAGCACGTAGTAAGTACACCTTAGAACAAATAAACAGATGAAGGCTGGAACATAATATTTAACTGGAGTTTCCTAAATTCTCACCTTTAATTGGTTCATTATGGAGTTTAAATTTTCAACTAAAAAGTTTGGTTCCTCTTACTTGACCTTCGAAAAGCTGGTGTTTCAAAGGAAATAACACACCAGAATCCAATTTAGTGAAAATTGACGAAAAAGAAGCCACTGCCACAAGTCACTGTGCAGCTGCCCAAGTAATGAAGATGTTAGGATATATACTATTAACTATGAGTTTGATTTAAATATAATATTTATTATGAAATAATTATTTATTCAGTTTTAATAAAGTTTTAAATAGATCATATATTAGTTTGTGTCCTTTACTTATATAATAGATGATTTAGTGTATAAAGTTTAGCTTATACACGGAAGATTAAATTATCGGTTTTTATAAGTGTAAAGTTTGAGTTCACAATCTAATGATGGAATTGGTCAAACCATCAGGAATGATTGTAGCATAAGAGTAAATATAATTTATTTTGATTATGAGAATGGTTTAATTCCAACTTCTTGTGCTAGTATATTTTATATGTATTGAACGGATTAAGTAGAGCTAAATATTTTATAGTTGCTTAATAAAATAACTCTCTAGCCATTAAATGTACTTATCTTCTTAATCTTGATATAATTATTATTAGCTGTGTGTATTATTATTGTTTTAATTTATTAAAAGGTGAGATTCTTTCATGGGTCAATATGCCTGGTAAATTGGATAATAATAATGTACATTGGTGAAGTGATAGTTAGTTGATGGAATCCATATCTCGGTTTAGAGATTGACGATACACCTTTATGAAAACTTATACCGGTGAATTTTGTATCAGACACAAGAAATAAGTTCAACGAAAGTCTAAAGGAAATAATCAATAAATTAAATCGTCAGTAATTTAATTTATTTGATTACTATGTGAGTCTTAACATGGGAGTTAAATAAAATCTAATGTATGAATTTCGAAATTGGATAAGGAGTGCAATTACGAATTTATAGTGAAATAATTCGTAATTAATTATGGTAGATATTAATTTCGAAAATTAGAAATTAATTCCATATTTGTAGCCTTGTTAATTAAATTCTATGGTTCCTACTGTGCCTAAATAATAGGAAATAAAGGAGTTCTTTTTCTGGTGGAAGAAAAAACCCAACAGGTTTTGGAAAAGGGTCTTAACCCCTAAAACTTGTGCTATAAACATATAATATTTTCCATTTAGAGGGAATAATACAAGGTGGCTGAAATTTTCAGCTAAGTTTTCCTAGAAATTTCGCCCACACGAAATTGCTATTTTAGGTATTATTTGTGTAACACAGTAGAAGACCGTGGAACGTTCGAGAATCACGATTGTGCGGGTGATGGAGATTACATTGATAAGTTATGGAACTGAAGGCTCACGTGGTAGAAGAGATATGTTCAGGCTTGAAGAGGTGACCCGTGAAATTTCGTTTATGCTAGTTGTCTAGATTACATGTGATTTTGATACTAGGATTGCTTCCGCTGCTTATTATAATCCATCAATTGGTATCACAACCCACTCACATCTAATTAGATAACTAAGTTTTTTATGAAACAAGAATATGGTGTTTATGTGCGTTTTTTGAATTACATGTATATGTGATTTCTTAAAAACTGCACTATTGTTTTGTGAATTAACTGCGCAAATTTTTTGGATTATTCTTGTAATCATGAGATATCTTTTTTCTTAATGATATTTGATTGAGATTATCTGAATTTTTTGGATAAACCCTAGAAAAATCGAAAACCTGTTTTTGATCGAATAGCCGGTATTTTCGGAGGTCAGCGAACTTAATGTACTTTGATTGGGCTGAAATTTGGTGGGTCCATCAGAAACAACGTGGTAAAAAACACTCACTTCTTTAGCAGTGAATCGTGGTGTTTGTCGGTGTTTTGAGGTCGTTTGGTATGTGTTTTGGACGTTTTTCTCTTTTTTGGAATTTATTTCTTAATAATTTTAATTCCTTTTTAATTCAATGGTGGTGGGGGTGACTGCCCATGGTCCCCATGATTAAATACTAGTCATATAATAGGTTTACACATTAGCTATTAGCCAATAGACGTATTGTTGTATTAAATTCAATAATAGGGGTGTATGATTTTATTGACTAGGTCTTACAAAGTATAATCGATATTGCGTGATGATATATTTATTTTGTAAGAAAGTAAAATTCTCTATTTGATATCCTCGTTGACTAACGATTGGAGCGTTTGGCATATTTGTGCATAAAAAAAATTCTCAAATTTAAGTTTATGTTTACATGCCCTACGTGATTATTAGTTTGGATTTCAGATGAAGAATTTTGTTCTCTGATTGGAGGTTCTAATTAAGTGAAATATGACGGTATTTTGTATGAGTTTTATATTGTTGGTATGGCTTTTAAGCTATGGTCTACCATAAAATAATTTTATGAGCTAAATATATATACATTTGTAAATTGAGAATTTTATGAGTAATAAATAGTAACCACTGAAGTGGTTTGTTTATTTGAACTCATGGAAAATTCTTAGTAAATTTGTACATGTAAAATTATATCAATACATGAATTGAACGTTATGATTAATAAGTAGGATCCACAAAATGGTCTATTTATTTGAGTCATTGAAATATGTTTAATATACCATGTGAAAATTATCCTTGAGAAATATATATTAATGGTTGTCACGACCCTAATTCACCAAACGTGAACCTGTCATGACAGCACCTAGTCTTTGCGACTAGGTAAGCCTGATACATTGCGGAAATCCAACAAACTTTATGAACACGGTAAATGATACTAAATAGCATAAGAAAATGTATAAAATGCCTCTTGGCACATACATGTCGACTCAAATAATGTAAGAAAACCTCAAAGACCCGGAAACCCATGGAAAACACAGACTAAGAGTGAACATATTACAAAGCTCTAACATCCCGAAGTGTTTATAACAACTGAGTATATGAAAGAAACTATTAACTAAAGGTAGAATAGAAGAAGGCTCTTCGGCTCTGTGGACGCGGCAGATGCATACCTCAAACCTCCAAATGCAGCTCTGAAATCTCTAATAGCGCGCCTGACCAGATGTACCTGGTTCTGCACAACAAAAAGTATGCAGAAGAGTAGCATGAGTACACCACAACGATACTCAGTAAGTGCCAAGCCTAACCTCGGTGGAGTAGTGACGAGGAAGGTCGAGGCCTCTACTGAGATAAATACAAGAATAAATATGAAATGAAGTAACAATAAGAGACACGTAAACCTCGAATATCTAACAAGTAATAAGAAGAAACGAAAAAGGTTATCTTAAAATTCTACAATACAAGAACAATCGTTACACGCTATTTGTTATGGGGGATCTTTTGGTATCCCGAGGATCTCCCGGTATCCTCATCACACGCACAAGGGATCTCCAAGTTTCCCGAGGATCTCCCAGTATCCTCATCATATAAGCAAGGGATCTTCAAGTATCCCGACGATCTCTTGGTATCCTCCAAATTAATCAATTTTGCACTGGGGATATGTTAGTATCCACCAGTTATATAATCCACTGCCGGGGATCTCTTGGTATCCCGTGCTTCCAAACTTCGGAACCAAATACGAACAGGGTGAGCTCTCGAGATGCCGTCCCATAGTCCCAATAGAAAATACACCACAACAAATCAATATTTAACGGAGAAAAGGCGAAATGTGAGCAACAAGTGAAATCGAGAAAAGTCTAACATGCTTCACACGAATGACAATTATTGCAAATTAGTCAACTAGGACAAATGAGTTACTAACATGCTTTCCAAAGAGAAGGCAGATATTGCAATTTAGTCAATTAGAGCAGATAAGTTACTAACACGCTTTTCCTAAGTCAAAACAAGTGAAGCTTCGCTTTTAGAAATTAAATATTTGACGAAAACATAGTCTAAGCAAGTCAAGTAAGGTGAATTTTCAATAATTAGCACAAGTACAAGCCCGGCACCTCGTGCACAAGGCACTTAAACACTGGCAAGGATATCCTAAGGGGAGAGGGCCCCCACACAAAGTTAGACAAGCCACTTACCTAGAATTGGTATAAAACCGCTAAGAAACAACGCCCTTGCCATGAGTATCCGACTCCGAGTGGACCAAATCTATTCAAACTAATTACATATTATAAATAACATCGCAAACAACTGATTACACTATTAAAAATCGAAGCTAAGGCGCGAAACTAGATAAAATAACCAAAATGCCCCTCAGGACAACGTCACGAAATTGAAGAATTTTTACATTTTCAGAAACCTCGTACTCTCACGAGTCTAACCATATAAAAGTCTCCCAAATCGGAGGTTAAATGCTCCTTCAAATCCCAATTGTTTAGTCAAAGAACTTCTACTCAAATTCTTTCATTTTTGGACCCCAATTTGAATTTAAAAGATGAATTTAGCAACTAAATGATGGATTACAGCTAGAAAGGATCAAGAAACGCTACCCAATAATCTCTTCTTCAAAACTCACTCGAAATCGCCTTGGTCCGAGCCCTCAATTGGTTTTTCAACTTATGGATGCTCTAACCCGACATATTCAAGGGGAGGTGCCTTGGTGTATGCTGATGAGACGAGTGTCGGTGTTATTGAGAGGTTAGAGGTTTGAAGACAGACTCTCGAGTCTAAAGGTTTCAAAATAAGCAGATCTAAGACAGAATACCTGGAGTGCAAGTTTAGCACCAGCCGAGCGAAGTAGGCAGGGACGTGATGATTGGATCTCAGGTCATCGCCAAGAGGGACAATGTCAGATATCTTGGGTCGGTGATTCAGGGGGACGGAGAGATTGACGGGGACGTCACTCATCGTATAGGAGCGGGGTTGTCAAAGTGGAGGCTGGCATCAGGAGTCCTGTGTGACAAGAAAGTTCCACATAAACTCAAGGGGAAATTTCATTGAGCTGTGGTTAGACCTGCAATGTTGTATGGGGCGGAGTGCTGGCCCGTGAAGAACTCTCATGTTCAGAGAATGAAGGTTGCGGAGATGAGGATGCTCAGGTGGATGTGCGGGCTCACCAGGTTAGATAAGATTAAGAATGAAGTTATTCGAGAGAAGGTGGAGGTAGCTCCGGTGGATGAGAAGATGCGAGAAAGCGAGGCTGAGGTGGTTCGGGCATGTGCGGAGGAGAAGTCCTGATGCCCCGGTGAGGAGTTGTGAGCGGTTGACGATTGTCGGCGTTCGGCGAGGCAGAGGGAGGCCTACGAAGTATTGGGGAGAGGTGATTAGGCATGACATGGCTAGAATGCGGGTTTCCGAGGACATGACCCTTGATAGGAAAGTCTGGAGGTCTAGTATCAGGGTTGTAGGATAGGGGCTCCTAGAGTTTTTCATACTCCTCACCCGGGGTTGGGTGAGGCTTGGCAGGGCTATCCATAGATGATTTGTGTTTTGGCTTGTGTCTCCCTTATGGTAGTTATTTATGGTAGTTACTGTATGATATTATTGCATGCTATTTTATTTATGTTTCTTATGTTTAGATAATTATTTACGCTATTTCTGCTGGAGTTACTAATGCTCTTTTGCTTTTGTTTTTGTTGTTCCTTTCCTTCACTGAGCCGAGGGTCGATTGGAAACAGCCTCTCTGCCCTTTCGGGTAGGGGTAAGGCTCGTCTACATATTACACTCCCCAGACCCCACTTTGTGGGACTATACCGGGTAATTGTTGTTGTTGTTTTACTTACCGAACACTATTTAGTTTGATTATAACAGTTGGGGTGGTTCTTATAGGGAAAGTGACCAGCTTAATGGATTAGGGTAGAAGATTTTTGATTAGTTGAAACTCATGCAAAATTATATTTAAGCATCAGCTATTCCATGTTAAAAGTGATTCTTCTTTTTTTTTTGTGGTCAAACTAGGTCCACCAATCGTTTCCCCATCTATCTGCTCCATCATCTCTCCTTTTGCTTTCTGATTCAAATGTTGAGATCATAAACAATCACATTTTGATCATATATTCTACTAGCTATTCAATTAATCAACCACTCTTCTTGCTCCATTATCCACAAATAATACTTCTAATAAAAACTATGATGATTTTAAGTAAAATTAGTCCCAATATCATCTGCAACCACTCTTCTTGCTCCATCCGATTAACCTCCCTATATAAGTCCTGTCCCTCTTGCTATTCTCACCACAAGCAAGCAATCAGCTACTCAATCATCAAGAAGGCATTACAACTTTCAAAACTCTAACCTCTCCTTTAATTTTTTCATCTTTTTGGAATGGAGAAAAGTGAGTCAACCAAGATTGATGTAGTGGAAACCAACAAAGAAAGGAAAGGAAAAGCCCCACTTTTGGGAACAGCTCCTGTGGTTGCAGCTGCTGCTGTTGTACCTACAAAGGGTGGTGCCAAAAGAGGCATTGCCATTTTTGACCTCATCCTAAGAATTGCAGCTTTTGCTTCTGCATTAGGTGCAGCTGTTGCTATGGCAACCACTGAAGAAACTCTTCCTTTCTTCACACAATTCTTTCAGTTCGAAGCCAGTTACGACGATCTTCCAACTTTCACGCAAGCAAATCAAACTTCCAGTGATAGCAACTTTTCAAAAATTTTAGTATATTATATGGCATGATATAAATGTTTCCAAATAGAAACCCGGCATCCTTTCCTCCAATAACTTCCCAGATATATGTACTTACATACTCTATATATGGAATTGATTTGCTATGTGTTACAGGTTTTTTGTGGTAGCAATGGCAATAGTTGTTGCCTACCTTGTCCTCTCTGTACCCTTCTCTATAGTGTGCATTGTACGCCCCCATGCAGTTGTACCTCGGCTGCTACTCATTATCTTTGACACGGTATGAACACTTCTCTAATTTAAATCCTTAGTAACATAACAACTCAAGAAGTGATGCACACAAAATTTTGTGCAAGTAATGTCGTAATTCGCTGTTAAGGAGTCGTTTCTTGAGATGGATAAGCAAAATAAAATGTGATAAAAATTTAGTACTACTTTATTCATTGTTTGGTTTTAATTCTAGGATAAGTTATTGCAGAACTAAAAATAGTACCGAGATAACTTACACCTGCCAGATGGTGGAATAATAATCCAAAAATAAAGCAGTAAAATTGACAATCCCAATAATTAGTATAACATATATACCAAATAGTCAATAAAATATAATATCAGAATAACTAATCCTAGCATAACCGGTCCCAAATAACTTGTCTTCAAATCAAACGACCCCTTAATAGTCAAATTAAGGTGGTTAAAGACTTTACTTTCCATCCCAATTATATATATATATATATATATATATATATATATATATATATATATATATATATATATATATATATATATATATATATATATATATATATATATATATATATATATATATATATATATATTATTTTCAAGTTATCAAGCTAGCATATCATATATATACATATATCTTTTATAAATATGCTATTGGCACATATAAAATGAAAAATATTTTGTGCACGTATCAATGAAAAAGAAAAAAGGGTGCAGGTGAAATCCACATCGTTGCACCATTTACTTGCTTCAAGGGATAGGTATGCTAATACATAATTGGTCAATGACGATTCTCAACATCTTACTAGACGGAATTCGATTAAAAATGAAAACACATTTAAAAATTTTCAGTTTGTGAGTTTTTATTTTTGGCAATTTTGAAGGTGTTCATTGCATTGACAACGGGAGCAGCAGGGTCTTCAGCAGCCATAGTGTACTTGGCTCACAATGGAAACCAAGATGCAAATTGGCTAGCAATCTGCCAACAATTTGGTGATTTTTGCCAAAGGGTCAGTGGAGCTGTGGTGGCTGCCTTTGTCACGGTGGTCATCTTGATCTTCTTGGTCGTTCTATCTGCTTCCGCTCTTCGAAGACACCACTAAGGAGGGGTTTAATTTGTCGCTATGAAAAAAGTATTCACTACTGCTTATGGTGCCTTCATTCAATCGTCTTGTTATTGTTCCTCTTTGTATCTCTTTCATTTGCGTGTGTAATTGCACCACAAAAAAAGAAAAAGTGCAATTGGATCTTATTGTTAATGTCTTTTGACTTGATTTAAGGTTTGTACTTTGTGTTGCTGTCTTTAGATTCACATTATGAAAGGGGAAAACTGGGGAAGTCTTGTAGATCACAATTGCTAAACTCAGAATCTCTGTATTATAAATGCTGTAATTTTCACATTTAACTTTATGGTACTTTTTCTCCCTATAATTGTGACTCAATTCCTTTCTTCGTCTTTTTTTTTGGTTTCCCACCTGGTTTCCGGAATTCGCATTGGAGTCCGACTGTATCCAGATTCGCACTGCATATGGTCCCATCCGGCTTGAAGCGTTCTTTACCAAGAACTTTTTCATACCAGGACTCGAAACCACGACCTTGTTAAGGGGATAACAGTCTCATGCACTGCACCACATCCTTGGTTATGTTGTCCGTCTAATCTTAACAACAGAATGAAATCAAACTAATAAAACGTAATGGATACATCCGTTTTTTTTTCTCCATAGAAGTTAAAATCGATCCAAGCTAATTTGGGGTAGAAATGCAGTTTATTGATTGGGAGACGTTGAATGGCAAAAAACTAATAATGAAAATGAATTCTTCCTTTTCTTTGACCAAATTGCAGACAGTGGTTGAAGAAAGAAACTGAAAAGAACTCTAAATTTGCAAGAAAGTTAAATGAGGAATCATTTTTCAAAATGTATTATAGCCCATACTCAATCTGATACAAAATAAACTATTCTTAGCATCAACACAAACAATTACATCTTGTGTAGTTGCATCATGATTCTTGTGCATCTTTATCCATCATTTGTATAAAAAATATTTGTATAATCAAATCAACTACAATGTGCATACACTAACTATGAATCCATATACCAAAAAAAAGGGCTGGCACATGCTATGCTAATATTTACTGAGAGAACCTAGAGACTTCTCTATGTCTTCAATTTGGGACAACTTTGAGATTTCGAAAATCTCAAATGCTAGGTCAAACTAGAATTTGTTAATTCGGACAGCGTAGGAGAGCAGAGGATTGCGAAAATGGATATATAAGCTCGGAAATTGACTGCTGGCAGAATGGTGTGGTATATGCTATGCATTAGGGGCACATCCACCATTTACTGTTCTAAATGGGTATATCCAGAGAATTTGGGGTAAGCATGGCATCAATAGGATAGTCATGCTGAAGAATGATATTGCGATAGCGAGGTTTGATAGCGCCATTGGGAAGAATAATGTTATTGATAGAGGGATTTACCATTTTGATAACAAGCCACTGATTTTGAAAACTTGGAACCTGAATATGGAGTTTTCGAGGGAGGAATTGCAGTCGGTACCTATTTGGATAAGGATTTCAAATATTGGAGTGCAAAAGGTTTGAGTAAGATAGGAAGTCAACTGGGAAAGTCGTTAATGGTGGACAAGAATACAGAAAGAAAAGCAGAACTCAATTTTTTAGAATATTAGTTGAGGTGAAAATGGGAGAGGAGCTACGGGAGAAACTATTATTTAGAAATGAAAAAGGAGCGGTCATCACACAAACTATTACCTGTGAGTGGAAACTAACCAAATGTGAGGCGTGTAACAAGTATGGTCAGAAAAGGTGAAAACTGAAGGAAGAATAAAGAAGCTCGCATAGAACTGACTGTGGCAGACAAGGCTACACAAGTTGATCTAACCAAGAATAAAGAAAAAGAAGACCCTACAGTAAGGGGTTTGCACAAGCTAACAACAAGGGAGGCAGAGCCAGCGGGAGAAAATGGAGGAAGACTCGATATGAAATAGGGTGGATTCATCCTGCAAAGTTGTGGCATCACAAGTAAGGCTGTATTCTGTCACGGGCCTAAACGGGCCTGACGGGCCGAGCTTCGCGGTCCCGGGCTTGGTAAGCCGGACCTGGCGGTCCTCACGGTAGAGACCGGTCCATTACGAGCCTAAGCACACTGCGGTCCTGGGCCTGGCGGGCCTAATGGGCCTGACGATTTTTTTTATTTATTATTTTTAAGTCAATATCTTGTATAGTAGTCATTAGTATAGTGTAGAATATATTTTATATGGTGTACTAAGTTATTAGTATAGTATATATTGTGTTGAATTAATTAGTATATATTGTATATTATGTATATATTGTGTTGTAGTAATTAGTATATATTGTATGTTATGTATATATTGTGTTGTCGTAATTAGTATATATTGTATGTTATGTATATATGGATATATGTTATGTATATAATGTGTTGTAGTAATTAGTATATATTGTATATTATGTATATAGTATGTTGTAGGAAGTAGTATATATTGTATAATATGTATATAGTGTGTTGCATATTATGTATATATTGTGTTGTAATAATTAGTATATATTGTGTATAATATATATATTGTGTCGTTGTAATTAGTATATTGTGTTGTATGTTATATATTGTATGTTATATAAATATTCAAGGATTGATATCGAAGTAATGACAAAGAAATATTGAGAAAAAAGATATTGAAGGATATGATAAAGAGCATATTTATTGAACAAAATGACATATCTTTCTTAGTCTTCCGTCCCTCTATGGAATGAGCACAACAAGGTACTAATACCACCGTTAAAAGGAAAAAAAAAACAAAAAGAAGACGTGCCAATGTACAAGTTACATCATAATTTACGTTGTATCTCTAACAAATCTCATAAATCCGTCAAGGTTGGGAGGAGGTTGTATTGGCGGTGGTGGAAATGAAGCTTGTTCATCACCACTTCCGAGTGAAGTCGATTCCTCAGAAAGTTCTGCTATCATTTCTTCATATGCCTCATCTATTGCCGGTTGTGATTGAGCTAAGCCAAAGTTTCTTCTTTTCGCGCGGATCCAATCTCTAAAAAGCACCGATTTAGGATAAAAAGCATTCATAATTTCATCATCTAATCTATCACCTACTGCAACATCATATAGAAATTTACTATAGGTAAATTGAAAACAAGGGTGATCACTATCAAGCATTACGGGAGGCGGATTAGGACGTCTAGGTTGGCGACTACTTTCAACTTGCTTATCTTTTTTAGGTCGGGGAGCCGGGGGAAGGGTAGTATTATGGCCACTACTTTTACCGGTTTTACCTTTTCCTTTACCGAATATTTTTTTCAAAGAAAATTCCATATTAATTAGAATTATGCAAACTAAAAAATACAAAAATATATTATTAGCACGTAAGAGTTGAAACGAGTTTATCGGATTGCCGAACATCTTCTTGTAAATTAAAAATCGTTGAACTTGAACACTTGAAAACTTCAATTCAACAACTTCACAATTTTTCACGATTTTTCAAAAATAAATTAAGCACTTGTACTAGAAAGATTGAAAGAGAGATTGAGAGAGATTGATGAATTGATGAATAAAAATGAAAGAATGAGGGGGTATTTATAGTTGAGAAATGGAAAAAAGTGTAATTATATAAAGTTTGGAGTTAAATTAAAGTTTGCGGGCCAAATGGATATTTTTCAAAGTTCCAAACGACTACTTTTTGCAAAGAGCCGTTACTGAATTTAAAAAAAAAATTTTAAAAAAAATAGCCATTGGGCCTGCCAGGACCGGCACAGGCCTGCCAGGCGGTCCCGGGCCTAACAGTTCAACGCGTAAGACCGGCCCGTCACGGTCTTTTGGGACCAGTTGGAACGGACCGCCAGGACCGGCCCAGCAGGCCCGGCACGCCCGCCAACACCGCGGTCCCGGTCCGGTCCCGGGCCTGAACCGGGACAGAATACAGCCTTAATCTCAAGCTGTGAGGAAAGAAGTAATAAGTATAACAAATACTTTCCAAAAAAAACAAAAAAGAAAAACGGACTCAAATCCGTAGAAGGTTGTCATGCCATCCATTATTGGGAAAGAATTATCATATTAAAAAAACCAAAGGCTTGTTGCAAACGTTCAAAACATAAAGCTACGAATCATAAATAAGAAGCTTAGCTACGGAAAAGTAAAATAAATATTTACAAGAGGGGATTTAATCGAATATACAATAGAGAGGATGAATATATACAATGTAACATAAACTTTATATACAGACCCAAAATGAAAAGTACAAAAAATGTAATGATGTACCAAAGTTATTATTACCAAAGATGAAAAATGAAGAAAACATAAAAACTATCAAATATATACAACGGAAAAGGGCTAGATGTGTCCCTTTACTATTGAAAATTAATTATTAGTACCCTTCGTTATACTATCATTCACTATTTACCCCTGTCATTACCCATTTAACATTTCTGCCCCCACATCTAACAGAGTCTTATTTTAGGACACGTGGAATGATCTTAAATAATATAATCATCTACCCTTTTACCCTAGTTGTTCAGCCCAGATCCAATATCCAAACCCACCCCAAGAAAACAATTTTAACCCAAAGATATGGTTCTTCTCCTTCGTTTATATGGAGGAATTGTTTCAGCCCATTTGAGGCTGCTGGATTCAAAAGCAAAAATAAGAAAATTCTTTAACTTTGCTATATGGGTTTGAGATCTATACTAGGAATTTCAAGTTTGAGTTTTAAGAATTTTTGTGTTTTAAATTAGGAGCTTAAAACATACTCAAATCGTGGCACATTGTTTGGACGATTTGGTATTTCAATACTTGAACAACTTTCAAGTTAATTCTTTGTGATAATGGTAGTTTGATTTTGTGCGAAAATTTTGAGATCTACCATTGATGAACAACCTTTAAACTTTAGCAGTGAGTATGAAGTTTGATTGCGAAGTAGACGAAATGGGTATCTTAATTTTGTTGATGTTTGCTTTAATTGATGCTTTCTACTGCAAGTAGTATTGTTTATATCCAGCTTCAACTGTTAGTACACTATTTAAACTTTGATTGAAGATGAAAAAAAACTCATTGCCAAAATTTCGAGATCTTTGATTCACAAAAATTAAGAAAATAGAAATGTCATTATTGAACCTTGAAGGTCTTGGGATTGAACTACATTGGGAGATTATTTGGGATAATTGTAGACTAGATTTGGTCGATATTTGTAAGCTGAAAATGCAGAAATTGTTATCTTTGTTTACTCTTGATTAGATTAGCTTAGCATTTATACCTATTAAGTAATATCCAGTCTTTTATGTTGCTTAGACTTGTGAAAAACATTAGTTTTTAAAGATAAAGAAATTTGTAAAAAGAAAGAACTAATTCAAAGAAAGAAAAGAGATGAATTTAAGGAAAAGTTATAAACTGCACTCATGATGAAGTTAAGGAAGGTGAAAAAGGTAACCTAAATGGGCATGGAGTTACGAGTATGGATACTATGTTGAAAAGAAAAAATGGGTCTGGACACTTAAAAAGCTACCACGTGTAAGCAGAGCACGAGTCCGTTAGATGTGGGGGCAGAAATGTTAAAATGGGTAACGGCAGGGGTAAATAGTGAAGGATAGCATAATGGAGGGTACTAATAACTACTTTTCAATAGTAGGGGAACACATCTAACCCTTTTTCGTATATACAATCATCCAACAAATCAATATAGGGCCTGCTCCCTCAAATGAAAGTTTACATTATCCTCAATGCTTATTAAAACAAATAAGCACCAAAAATAAAAAAGGAAAAGGATATCGAGAATCCCTACGGCCTGTCGTTCTGCATGGGATCCTAAGTGGTCCTTGGGTCCTCAATATGCTCGGGAACCTCAGACTAGTTCCCTATGGCCTGCTACTCTGCTGTTGGGACCTGGGCCTAGACACACTTCTGGGTTGCGTCCTATGGTTGATTGGAGGAGGTCTCCGGTTGGTCTGCCAACTGGATGAACGCATCATGTGCTCGGAAAATCATCTAATTCCTCTTGTGAGGCCTCTAGACTGCTCTGGCTGGGGGTGAGCTGCTGGCACAGGGTCCTCTAGCAACAAATCTAAAGGCAGATTATCTGCCTTTATCCTGCCAACCTCAACCCTTAACTCCTTTACACACTCCTTGGAAGCCCGCGTCTTTCTCATCTTCTTGGCCTCCCTAGAAAATTTCTTGAGAGCCTTTCCATGAGACTACACAGTATCCGTAAGAACCTTCTGTGTGTCAAGAATTTTCTTCTGGTTGTCCAAAATATCCTTGAGGGCAACATCAATAGACTATGGGACCTGTGGAGGTGGAGGTGCCGACTGGGCTGCTACTGTAGATGTGAGGACATACAACTTGGATGAAGTTGTCTGCATCCAGTTGTTAATGATGAGAAGAGCCTGGCTCAGTCGGTGTGCAGTCACTAGGTAGGCTCGGGTAGAGGGAATATCTGGATTTGCTGAAGTGGATGGACCAGGGGGAATGTCTGCTGAGGTGGAGGCAGGCTGAGTAGGAGCCACTACCACAGCTAGCTCTTCAGACTGGCCGGGTGGAGCAATGGTTGTTCCCTTCAAGTTCTTGCCTTTTGGCTTGTCATCACCCTGCATGTTATACCATGGGAATGGGGCCTTTTTCTTTTTCCTTGATATCAAATGGCCTCTTTTCAACCTTGAGGTCCCTGAAGTACATGGTCAAGAAGTTGGAGAAGGGTTAGTTTCTATCACCCTCACTAACTACCTGTGTAATCACATGCGACATCATATTTCTGACATTAATCAAGTACCCTGCTATGATTGATGCTACCAGCACTGCCCGATGAAGAATGAAGGAGTTGTCATGAGTATTGGGGTCCAATATGCTGCACACAAATGTTTCAAACCCATTAGCTTTGAAATACAGACTTCTTCTCAAAATTTTCAGTCCCGCATACAACTAATCGGGGGTGGTACCGGGAAATGCCAGATACTATTCCAACCAAGAACGAACCTCCTCACCTAAGTCCATCTTCACCAAATATAGTGCCTCATACTCCTCATCAAATCCCAAGTAATCATTTATAGTTTTCCTGTCAAACAACACTTTCAGATTTCGCACCTTGGTCACTTTGGTGCCCTTTTTTATATGGGAAGCATTGCTGTAGAATTCCATGACCAACTGCTCATTTACATCTACACATTCACCCAAAAAGTACTCCCAGCCAACTCTCTCCCTAAACTGCCTCCTCACATTGGCGTTGTGAGGTAATAGGTCTCTATCAACAAAGCTCCTCTCCGGGATCAATTTCCTCACTGGCCATCATTCCCTGAATTTATGGTAAGCCACCTCACTCACAAACAGGTCTTGCCACACCTCCACTTTCCTAGTTCTAGCAGCTTATCCCACATGGGGTTCACCCCCTTCTCTTACTACCTCTTCTCCTCCTACGTCCTCATCTTCTACTACTATACTCTCTCCGGATAATGAAGTTATGGGAGAAGTGGAGTATTCATCCCCGCTTCCTTCCGCTGAGCCCTCAAATGAACCTGAAGATAAATTCACTGAAGCTTGGGCAGTGGGGGAAAGTGGGGGAGTGTCTCTTAGCTTGTTCCTGTCCGGCCACTCAGGGATGTACTCTAGCACAAAGTCTGAAGATATCTCCTGGGAGGGCTCGTACTCACTCCCAGACTGGTCAATGGCTCTATTAGCAGCTTTAAACAGCTTCCTTGTGTTTTTAATGTTTTGCCGGTCTTGAGGAGTCAGTCTTACCATTTTCTGTTTCCCTCCCCGGGAAGATTCTCCTCTACCTACTTGTTTAGGACCCTTGACTCTTTGTTTCACCATTGTCTGCAAACAACAACCATTAGAACTGTTAGTATCAGTAGAAGCACTTAAGTTCATAGTTGAAAAAATGAAAAGATTGCAGACAGTTGCAGATGTTACACAGTGCGGACTGCACAAAATGTAGTGCGGCCGCACATAGGACAATGCGGTCCACACAGAGGTAGGGTTCAAACTACCCACTCTCTGAACAATTGCTCTATGAACCACACAAAATAGCAGTGTGATCCACAATGAGGCATCACAGACCGCACAAAATGCAATGCGGCCGAAGATCAATTTTCAAGACTTTCAGCAATGCGGTCCACATAAAATTTCATTGCTAACCGCACAAGGGCACTCGTCCACTACGGTCCGCACTTAGTGCCCAATCACAACACTTAACTTAGGGTTCAAGGTATTTTGATTTTCAGTCCAATTTAACACCTAAGTGTTTGCCCAGTGATTTTAACTACCTAAATCAAACTTTAACAAGAATTTAACTACCCTAAGATACCAAATTAAAATAAATAGGGGAAGAAAAAGAGAGAAGCTAAGAAAACAAAAATTAAAATACAATAATCAAATCAAATAATCAAACAGAAGTAAAAATTACCAGATGTGAGAGTTACTGATGATTAATCGAGGATATGCAGATGAATTTGTGCAATATTAGTGATGAAAAATGATTTTTAGGGTTTTGGGAGTTAGAAGATCTAAAAGTGTGAAAGGATGGCATCAGGCCCTATTAATAGAGAAGGACCTCGGGCCCTACTTACCTACCCCAATGCCGACCGCACAAAATAAAATGATGTCTGCACCACATAGTGGAATGCAAAGTTTGAGAAAGAAACCACTGCGGACCGCACAAAATGTAATGTGGCCGCAGTGGTCCACTGCGGACCGCAAAAAATATAATGCGGCCACGATGGAAAACTTCAGAGAGCTGGTATTTTCATCCCTCATCAATGCGGTCCGCAATGATTTTTGTGCCTCCCGCACTGAGTTCTTTGAGGCCGCACATAATGCAGTAGGGTCCGCATTGATAACTTCAAAGACTTGACAATTATTTTTTCCACTATGTCGTGTACTGTATCAACACAACCTGTAACAACTCACATCCAGTCAGTGCCAAAAATAAATCCTATCCTACAATGAAAATCAAAGAAAAAACGAAGAAAAACACATAGGTTGCCTCCCAAGAAGCGCCTGATTTAATATAGCGTCACGACGCAGGTTACCATCAAATCCATTTGAGATGAAGAAGTGCCACCACGCGGTTGTCATCAATTTTTTTCCATGTAGTGCTTGTCCATATGCCCATCCAATCTGAAAACTTCCCCATTTTTGTTCCTTAAATGAAGTGCACCAAACGGGGTCACACACACCACTTCAAAGGTCCACTCCATTTTGACTTAAGCTTTCCCGAAAACAGACGTAACAGAGAATTGAACAAGAAAACCAAATCACCCACTTTGAACTCCTTGCTACGAGCATATTTATCATGAAGGTACCTTAGCTTATCCTTGTACAATAATGAACTGGAGTAGGCATGGCATCAGAATTCATCAAGTTCATTAAGCTGCTCCAAACGAAGATTGATTGCAACACCGCACTCAAGATTTAGCTTCCTCAGAGTCCACATGGCCTTGTTCTCTAACTCAACCGGTAGATGGCAAGATTTCCCAAATACCAACAGATATAGGGGCATACTAATCAGATTCTTGTAAGCTGTCCTATAAGCCAATAGAGCGTCATCCAACTTTTTTTGATAATTGGTCCAATTTGCATTAACCATCTTTGACAATATGCTTTTGATTTCCTTGTTGGAGACTTCAACTTGACCACTTGCTTAAGGATGATAGGGAGTAGAAACTTTGTGATTGACACCATACTTTGTAAGGAAAGTGTCAAAAGCTCTATTGCAAAAAATGAGACCCCTATCACTTATGATTGCACGAGGAGTACCAAACATTGTAAAAATTCTCTTCTTAAGAAATGCAACAACACTCAGGGCCTCATTGTTGGGCAAAGCATCGGCTTCAACCCACTTGGAAACATAGTCCACCACCACAAGAATGTATGTGTTCCTATACAAGCTAATAAGCGAGACCATAAAATAAATGCCTCACACATAAAAAAATATCAACGTCAAGGATGGTATTGAGAGCATCTCATCTTTTTCAAAATTTCGCCTGCTCTTTGACATTTGTCACACCTTTTCACAAGTTGACTTGCTTCTTTATACAAAGTTGCCAACAAAACCCACAATTAAGAACTTTGGAAGCCATCCTCGCCTCGACATGATGGCCACCATTGGGAGAGGAATGATAAGCCTCCAAGATACTAAATTGCTCTTCCCCCGGGACACATTGTCGGATTACACCATCTGTGCAAATTTTGAACAAGTATGGCTCATCCCAATAGAAATCCAAACTATCCCGCTTGAGCTTCTTCCTCTGGTTAGAAGAGAGCTCACACATGATTATACCAGTCAGAAGAAAATTAGCAATATCGGAAAACCATGGCATATCATTCAATGACACCGAAAGGAGTTATTCGTTGGGAAATGAATCATTGATCTATAGGCCATCACAAGGACTACGCTCCTTGTCCAAGCGGGACAAGTGGTCCGCCACTTGGTTCTTACTATCCTTCCGGTCCACAATCTGCAAAACAAGTCCCATCGTATCAGTATAGCTTTGGAATCCTTCTTTGTCATCAAGTATCGGAGTGCGGCATGGTCGGTGTAAATAATAACCTTAACACACATGAGATACGGCAAGAATTTTTCTACTGCGAACAAAATAGCCAAATTTCTTTCTCGATCACCATGTAGTTCACTTGAGCATCATTCATTGTCTTGCTCGCATAGTAAACCGGATGAAACATTGTGTTCACTCTTTGAACCAAAACTCCCCAACCACAACATTGCTCGCACCACACATGAGCTCAAAAGGCAAGCTCCAATTAGGTGCGGTAATGATAGGAGTGGTGGTCAACTTATGCTTGAGAAGTTCAAAGGCTTGCATACATTTTTCATCAAACACAAACTTAGCATCTTTTTCCAACAACTTGCACAAGGGATTCACTACCTTCGCAATGCCCAAAAAACTTCAAACTCCCTCGAGAAGTAGGAGGAGGAAGCCTTGAAATCACATCAATTTTTGCTTTGTCTACCTCCATACCATGCTTCAAAATTTTATGCCCAAGTACTATCCCCTCTTCCACTATAAAGTAGCATTTCTCCCAATTGAGAACAAGATTGGTTTCTTCGTAACAGGCCAAAACTCTATCAAGATTCTTCAAGAATGCATCAAATAAATCTCCCACAGCACTAAAGTCTTCCATGAACACCTACAAAATGTCTTTCACAATATAGGTGAAAATGTCCATCATACACCGCTGAAATATAGTTGGTGCATTACACAACCCAAAAAGCATTCTAAACAAAGCAAATGTGCCATATGGACAAGTGAATGTGGTCTTTTCCTGATCTTTTGGAGTAATTAAGATTTTGTTGTACCCAGAATACCCAGCCAAGAAACAGTAGAAGACACACCCAGTAAGTCGATCCAACATCTGATTGTTTGGCTTTTGGTAGTCCATTCATACCTTCCAAATGGTGACGGTTCATGTAGGAATCAAATCAGTTTATGAATTTGTAAGCACAATCATGCCACCCTTCTTTATTACACATTGCACCGGTAAATTCCAAGAGCTATCAGAGATGGAGTACACAACCCCGACATCCAACCACTTGATCACCTCCTTTTTCACAACTTCTTGCATTGCCTCGTTCAACCTCCCTTGATGCTCCAAGGAGGTTTTTGCATCATCTTTCAGAATAATCTTGTGCATGCAGAAATCGGGGCTTATCTCCCCAATATCAGCTAAAGTCCATCCAATTGCCTTTTTTCACTTTTGAAGCACCGCCTATGTGGCAGCAACCTGCATGTTAGTAAGACAAGAAGAAAGGATAACTAGCAATGTAGAATCTGAGCCTAAGAGCTCATAACTGAGGTGTGGAGGCAGTGGTTTCAACTCCAACAGCGGAGGCTCCTCAACTGAAGGTTTTGTTGGTGGAGTCTTCCTATTCTCGAGGTACAAGATAATTTCCTAGGCTCATAAGAGTAATAGAACATTCCATTTAAAGCATTCATGTACTCCATTCAGCCTCATCATCATTGACATCAAGATTCAACAATACGACCTCCAATGGGTCCTCCATATTGATCATTGCATTGTCGTCATCAATTATCATTGTTGTGATAAGGTCCACAAAAGAGCACATCTCGGTACTGTTGGGCTGCTTCATTGATTTTCACACAAAAAAGTCCACCTTTTCATCACTCACTAGGAAGGTGCGTTCCCCTGCATCCAAATCAAATAAGGCTTTCCCTGTTGCAAGGAAAGGTCTCCCCTATATGATTGGGACTTCATAGTTTACCTCACAGTCCAAGATCACAAAATTAGCTTGTAGGATAAATATATCCACGCGAACAAGCACATCATCAATAATACCCAATGGTCTCATTATCGAATTATCCGCCATTTGCAACCTCATAGAAGTCTGCCTCGGTTGCCCGATACCCAAAGTTTTGAAAATCAAGTAGTTCATCAAATTGATACTAGCCCCCAAATCACATAGAGCCTTAGAAAAATCCGCACTCCCAATGGTGCAAGGAATAGTGAAATCGCTGGGATCTTCAAGCTTCTGGGCAATTGAATGCACTATAGAACTAACTTAGTGAGTCATCTTTATAGTTTCACAATCCATAGATCACTTCTTTGTAACCAAGTCCTTCATGAATTTAGCATAGCCCGACATTTGTTCAAGAGCCTCCACCAAAGGCAAATTAATGGATAAGCTGTTCATCATGTCAATAAACTTTTTAAACTGATTTTCATTTTTCTCCTTTACGAGCCTTTGAGGATAAGTCGGAGGTAGCCTTGGAAAAGGTGCCTTGGCTTTAGGCACAACTGGCTTTCTATTATGTGTTCCCTAGACGAGTTAACATCATTTTGAGTTTCCACCTCGACATCCTGAATATCAATGCTAACTTCTTCATTCACATTCTCATTAATCACATTTTCAACCACCAAAGAAACTTCACCTTTTTGCAACTCACCATCATCACTCAAAACTTGTTTTTCTTTAGAGGCATTCACATCACCACCTCTTCCACTCCTTGTAGTAACCACCATAGCATGATTGTTCCCATCCTTCGGGTTCACTACCGTATCACTTGGTAGAGCACCCTTATGGCATGAATTTAAGGACTGAGAGATTTGGCCTAACTGAACCTCCAAATTTATGATTGAGGTATTGTGGGAAGCCAACTACATATCAGAGTCTGCATTCTTCTTCATCATCTATTCGAACATCATTTCAATTCTACCCAAATATTTCTAGAAGAACTAGGACCTTGAGATGAAAATGGGGGTAGATTGTTCGTTTATTGGTACATTAGGGGACTTTGAAAGCCTTTCCCTCGGTTTACATAGTTTCTGTTATTCTATCCACCTTGATTGTTGCTACCACCCAAATTGTTGTTATTACCATTCCAATTTCCTTGGTTGTTTTAATTATTGTTCTAATTGTGTTGTTTTGGTTTTTGTTCCCCCAATTACCATTGCCTTGTTGTTGATTGCCCTAATTGCCTTGGGGTCTCCATTGTTGTTGGTTGGTAGAATGTCCCCTTTGGCCTTGATAATTGTTTACGTATTTCACCTCTTCGTTTTGCTTATCATAACCATCATTTTGAAATCCACCACAATCATTGTCAAATTTATCCGAATTCCCTTGACTCTGTTGCCCTCTTTTTCTTCAATTGTTGGCAAGAATGCTGACACCCTCCATGGAATTCACTTAGTGAGGATTTTGAACTTGTTGCAACTGTGCCTTTGCTAGTTGGTTCATAGTAGTGTCAACTCAGCAATAACATGCCCATGATCATGTAATTCCTTGTGCAAATGAGTAACTGTGGGGTTACCCCGGGACACATTGGCTCTACTTTTTCAAGCAGAAGAAGTGTCAGCCATCTCGTCAAGAATGTCACAAGCTTCATCATAAGACAGCTTCATGACCCCATCAAGTTGGTTCACTATGCATTTTTTATTGTATTATTGGCCCAGTAAAAGGTTTGTTGGATCATATCCTATCATATCATTATTGGGGAATTCCTTCACCATTGTTCTATATCGCTCCCAAATTTCATGAAAAGGTTCTGTGGGCTCTTGCTTGAAGGACAATATCTTATTTCTTAATGCAGCCATATGCCCCGATAAGAAATATTTTGAGATGAACTTGTCCACCAACTCATCCCAAGTAGTGATGGAATGGTAGGAAAGTTGCTCGAGCCAATCCAATGCATTCCCTTTAAGTGAGAATGGGAAGAGTCTAAACCAAAGATCATCCTCAGAAAGATTAGTTTGCTTGCTCACCTAACATGTATCCATGAACCCCTTGAGATATTAGTAAGCATTTTGATTTTTAGCGCCCGTGGAATACCCACGCTGCTCTAGCAAAGTCAGCATCACATTGTTTATTTGAAAATTTCCCACCTAGATTCGGGGTAGGACAATAGCACTTGCATAGCCATGGTTCAGAAGAACTCTAGGAGCCACTCTTGGAGGTGGTGGAAGAGTGTCTCGAATATTGTTATTGGCCTGGCGCCCTCTACGTTGTCCTTGAGGTTCAAGAGGCACCTCATCATCTCCGACATCATCTACCTCCTACCCTGCAATCACATTTCCAAGAGGGTCATTGGCATTGTTTGGTGCCATTTTGTACCAGTAGTTGTGAGACACACGAATTAGTAACAAAGAAGGAAATAAGAAAAATACACAAAACCACTTAGATAGATAGCCAAAATTGTTAGCTTCCCGTTAACAACGCCAAAAAGTGATCGAGGCTAATCCGGCCCTACTATTGAGTAGCGAGAGAGGTCGGAGTAGCTTTTACCTAATTATGGACGGGATCGATATTCACAGGGAGCTAGAAGTTGGAGTCGGGTGTTTATCTAAAGCGAATTTTTGTAATTTCTCCAAATTGCGCTTCTAAACATTTTTGGGTTTTGTTTTACTTCTAAGTATATAAAACTACAATGCTCAATTATACTAGAATAAGCTAAGATTAAACTATTGCGAGTTGCTCAAATGGTTAAAAGGCACTAGGGTAGTGACTTTTGCCTAGGTTGTCGATTGATGGATACTTGAGTCTAAGGCATGATTGGCGCATTTGGGGAGTATGATATAACTACTGCACAATTCTGCTCACTCTATACCTCTCGGTAGTTCGAGTGATTTGGCCCGAATTGACTTTCTCAAGGCCAATTGGTTATGCAAATTTGCATAAGCAATCAAGGTTCAAGTCGGGTATTACTATCTCTAGGTTTAGTCCTTTAATTGGGGCTATCAATCTCTTGAGTACGCCCCAATTCCTTATTGGACAAATTTCAGAGACGTAGACTCTTTATCAAAAAGAGCCAAAGTCAACTAAACTCAAACTAGTATTTGCAACCACTAATTCAGATATTAAACATGAAATTAGTCCAAATATCAAATACCCATAGTCAATCAAGCCCTAAAACACAAGACCCATCCATTTCCCATACTAGGGTTGAGCCACATTCCTAGCTTATGAGTCTAGCTACTGATTAATGAAGAAGAAAACAAAGAAAAAGATAAAGAGAACATATTTTACTAATTACGATATTAAACTAGAAGATTCAATGTTTAAATGAAGATAAAATTACTTATAGTAGCTAAAAGTATCGAAGTCACGAGCACAGCTCTCAACATAAACTATCTGATGACCTCAAATGGGAAAAGAAACTATTTATACTAAGTTAAAAAATCTGGACAAAAATATCCCTGCGGGGTTAGTGCGGACGACACAAAATCACGTACGGCCGCACTAGGGCTCTGAACTAGAATAAACGGCTCTGTGAATTTGGGAAATGCGAACTGCACAGAATTGAGTGTGGCCACAGTGGCTTATTGTACGATCCCCATGAAATGGAGCGCAGTCCCCATTGGGCTTCAATCTCCAAACTATCACTTCTCTGAATATTGGCTCTGCGGAACGCACTTGAGTACGGCCGCATTGATCCAATGCGGACCGCACAAAACCTCGTGTGGCAGCATTGGCTTTTTTTCATGAATAGCAACCTCTCTGAACCACACTTGTGCGGACCGCACTGGCACTATTTTGCCTGAGCTTTGTCTTGTCTTGGTACGTGTGCAAGTTTCACTCTTTTTTGAGCTGATCTTTGGCATCTTTTCACCTTGTTGATTAAACCTGCAATCAAACACAGCTTGTGAGCTTTAGGACTATTTTGTATATATTTCCAATCAAAACTTAAGAAAGAAAGAATATAAAATATATCAAAATCCCTAGTTATCAGTGATCACGGCCTAAGTCACGTTAACTTGGTTAATAAGCCTCAAAAGAACAAGAATGTGTTTAAGTATTATAACATGTGGAGCTCACATCCACAATTTCAAGAGATAGTAAAAGAAGGGTATGAATAGAAGTTGAATGATGCAGAATATTATAGATGGTGAGTAAATTGAAAGCATTAAAGTAAAAGTTGAGAGGCTTATATACAACACACTTTAGGAACATAATACAGGAAGTAGATATTGATGTCAATTATAGAGAGAACAGGTTGTGCTAGAACAGAGACCGATGGATGATGATTTACAAATATTGGAAAAGGAAGAATGCAGGAGGTTCAAGAGGTCAAGTTATTTGGCTGAGACATGCTGATTTAGAGAAGCAAAATAAATTGGATCAAACTTGGGGATGATAACACAAAATACTTTCGCTCTATCCTAAAGCAGAAGATGCTTGTGCAGGCTATTACTTAGCTACAAGATGAGAATCACTAGATGCACCATGAACCTGAACTGATTGTAGCTATCTTTGTCAGATTCTATCATAAGCTCCTTGGAGAGACTAGAGGTAGTAGAAAAAAGCTTATGAGGGATTCCTACATAATGGATACACTTTATCAGTTACTCAACAAGTAGAACTTCTTCAAAACTACTCAAGGGAGAAATGTTCAACATAAATAAGATAAAAGAAACCCAGGGCTAGATGGGTATAGTAGTGGATTATTTAGAGATACATGTTATATAACCGGGGAAGATACTAGTGAAGTCGTGCTAGAATTATTCATAAACGGGAGAATGCAAAAACAATTAAATGCAATAGTGATCATATTACTACCAAAGATCACTAATCCAGAGAATGCAAGTCAATTCAGACATATATCTTGTTAGATAATACGCTTAACGCTAGAGGGGGGGGGTGAATAGCGCCATAATAAAAATTAGCGTAAACTTGCGGAATTTAAAAATTGCAGGAAATAAATAAGTGCGATAAGTAAATAAATTAGAACAAACGCACCGATGTATCCTGGTTCACCACAACCCGTGGCTAGTCCAGTCCCCGAGAGACTCTCTCGAGATTTCCACTAACTTGTTAAGCTTACGGGTGCTCAACAAACCGTTACAACTTGAGGACACAAGCCGCAACAACCTTTGCTCGGAGATACAACACTCCAAGACTTCAACCAAGGAAACACAAGTTCCTTCTTACAACACAAGGGACTAACACTTCCCTTCAAGTGTACAAAAAACACTAAGCACTCAAACAAGACACTCCTTTAAGAGTAGATATGAGTAAAAAGAATACGCTCAAGATCACAACAACTTTCGACAAGAATTTGGCTCTCAAAAGCTTATGTAATGAGTATAAAATGATAAGCAATAAAGTATGCAAGCTTTAGCAATTGTATGATCAGTTGTTGTGTTTAGAAGACTGAATTGAAGCTGTATTTATAGTTGAAAAACCTTGTATTACCGTTGCCTAATTGCCAATTAAGAATTGCTGATTTTACTCTGTGACAATCGATTGTCAAATTACCACAATCGATTGTTTGCCAGATCTTCCAAAAATCAATCCCAGATTTTACGCATAACAATTGATTATCTAAGATCAATAATCGATTACTGGCAACGTTCAAAAAATCATTTCCAAATTTTACTTAAAACAATCGATTGTCAGAAATCTACAATCGATTACTCAGCAATGTTCAAAAAATCCTTTCCAGATTTTAATTAAAACAATCGATTATAAGAAATCAATAATCGATTACCTGACGGTATTTGAAAACATTTTGGCAACGGTCAGTTATACAATCGATTATACTAAGTTAACAATCGATTATATATCAGTCTTGAAAAATCAATTTAGACACTGCCTCTTGACAATCGATTGTTATAGGTTCACAATCGATTATTTAATAACTTTGAAAAAGTCTGGAAGACACTGCCTCAACACAATCGATTTTCATAAGTTCACAATCGATTATTTTGTGACTTTGAAAAATCTGACGGACACTGTCTCTTCACAATCGATTGTCATTAGCTTCACAATCGATTATTTTGAGCTTTGAAAAACTTTGATGGACACTGCCTCATCACAATCAATTGTCATAAGGTTCACAATTGATTGTCATGCAGATTTGAAAAATCTGATGCTCACTGCCTTAACACAATCGATTGTCATAAGTTCACAATCGATTGTCAAGCAGCTGACTTAAACATAATCGATTATCATAAGTACATAATCGATTATCTTAGTCCAGATTTTAGAGGCATGTTTAAAAATCATTTTGACTAAAGTAAATATGCATTATTTAAAATCATTTTGCTCTAAATTAAATATGCATGATTTGTTAAAAATATTTTTACGAGAGAAGCCAAGTCTTGAGTTTAAGTTGTCGGATCAAGATCACAATTAAATACCGACTCATATAAAACTTAATCTCGATCTTTGTCTTGTGCTTGAATCTCGTTATATATCAATTTTGCGCTTGTGCTTGGACCTCGTCATGTGTCAATTTGCGCATAGTTTGTCATTCATCAAAACCTACAAATATGAACACACGTTTAGTATAATGCCTTGAGAACGTGTTTCCAACAATTTCCCCCTTTTTGATAATGGCAAACTTTAAGCGGGATATGCATACGATTCAAGACAAGTAAAGATATGCAACAAGTATATAGATATGCAATTAGTTCCCCCTCAATATATGAATTCCCCCTCAATTTATCCCAATAAGTGTTGAGAGTGCATACCCGTTATCTTCCCCCTTTTGCCATTAGCAAAAAAATATAGAATAATTAAAAAAAAACTTGTTTATTTATTAAATCTGCAATTTCAGACATAATAACGCAAATAATGTCAAGAAAATCGATTATTGATACTGGATAATCGATTATATAAAAGAGAAATCGATTGTTCTGTGCGTCAAGCTTTATAATTCCCCCTGCCTTTAGGGCGATACCTGCAAAAATACGTTAGACGTCTCCGACGCTCAAGTTAGAAAACATGTGAAAGGGAAAATGCAATGCATGAATTAGATCAACGTGGAGTCAAGGATCCCGAGTTCACTACGAATTCGGAAGAAAGACTCTTTCTCTAAGGGCTTTGTAAAGATGTCGGCCAATTGATCTTTGGTTTCAACAAATTCAATTTCGACATCGCCCTTGAGAACGTGATCTCTTATAAAATGATGTCTAATTTCAATGTGTATTGTTCGCGAATGAAGAACGGGGTTCTTTGTCAAGCATATGGCACTAGTATTATCACATCTAAGAGGGATATGATCAAGACTTAGGCCATAGTCCAAGAGTTGTTGTTTTATCCAAAGGATTTGAGCGCAACAACTCCCCGCGGCTACATATTCAGCCTCGGTTGTGGACAACGCAACACTTACTTGTTTCTTGCTAAACCAAGAAACGAGAGAGCTACCGAGCAAATGGCAAGTGCCACTAGTGCTCTTGCGGTCCAATTTGCATCCAGCAAAATCGGAATCGGAATAGCCAACAAGTTGGCATGAAGAACCTTTGGGGTACCATAGACCCACATTTACAGTACCAACAAGATACATCAATATCCGTTTCACCGCAATTAGGTGAGACTCCTTCGGACACGATTGATAACGAGCGCATAAGCACACGCTAAACATGATGTCCGGACGACTAGCAGTAAGATAAAGGAGAGAGCCAATCATACCTCGATACTTTTTGATGTCAACTTCCTTACCTTTCTCATCTTTGTCTAGATGATCGTATGTGCTCATGGGGGTTGCCATTGCTTTTGCATTGGTCTTTTCAAATCGTTTCAGCAATTCTTTGCAAGATTTCGCTTGGCAAATGAACGTACCTTCTTTCATTTGCTTTACTTGTAATCCCAAAAAGAATGTTAACTCACCCATCATAGATCTCAAATTCGCTTGTCATTAAATCGGAAAATTCCTTGCACAAAACATTGTTAGTAGCACCAAATATAATATCATCCACATAGATTTGAACTAATAAAATATCATTATTTTTATGCTTAACAAAAAGAGTGGTGTCAACTTTCCCCCTAATGAAATTATTTTCCAATAGAAATTTACTCAATCTTTCATACCAAGCTCGGGGAGCTTGTTTTAAACCATAAAGAGCCTTTTTGAGTTTGAAAACATGATCGGGAGATTTAAAATCTTCAAAACCGGGGGGTTGTTCAACATAAACTTCTTCTTGAATAACACCATTTAGAAAAGCACTTTTCACATCCATTTGATATAAATTGAAATTCATAGAAGAGGCAAAAGCAAGCAATAAACGAATAGCTTCTAATCTAGCTACGGGAGCATATGTTTCTTCATAGTCAATACCCTCTTCTTGATTATAGCTTTTTGTTACAAGCCTAGCTTTTTTTCTAGTGATTACACCATTTTCATCTAGTTTGTTTCGAAAAACCCATTTCGTACCAATTATGGTATGATTTTCGGGTCTTGGCACCAAATCCCAAACGTCATTCCGTTTGAATTGGTTAAGCTCCTCTTGCATTGCCAAGGTCCAAAATTCATCCCCAATTGCTTCGGAGATGGTTGTTGGTTCAATTTGAGAAACAAAAGCAGTATGTCCTAAGGTGTTCTTTAGGGAGTTACGGGTACTTACCTTTTCTCCGACGTCGCCAATTACCTGTTCGAGAGGGTGATCTTTGATTGTCCTCCACTCGTTAGGCATTTTCGTTTCTTTCTCCAATTGTGGCATTTCCTCCGTTGATTGTTCCAAGATTTCATCTTGAATTTCCTTAGGAGTTTCCTCTTGTACTTTGTCTTTTAAACTATCTAAAATACCTGCAAGATCAGAACAAGAATCCTTTCTCGCCAAGCGAGCATTATTTTCGGAAAACACAATATGAGAGGATTCCTCCACAGTTTGGGTTCTATTATTAAATACCCTATATGCTTTACTACGTGAAGAATACCCAATAAAAGATCCTTCATCGGATTTGGCATCAAATTTTCCCAATTGATCTTTTCCATTGTTATGAATAAAAACTTTACAACCGAATACTCTAAAATGGGAGATATTTGGTTTCCTTCCCTTGTAGAGTTCATAAGGGGTTTTCATGAGTATTGGCCTTATGACTACTCTACTTAAAACGTAGCATGCGGTACTTACGGCATCCGCCCAAAAATGTTTGGGAATCTTAGCCTCTTCGAGCATGGTTCTAGCCATCTCTTCGAGACACCTATTTTTCCTTTCCACCACCCCATTTTGTTGTGGTGTTCGTGGAGCGGAAAAGGTATGCTCGATACCGAGTTCGTCACAAAAGTCCGCAAAGAGATTGTGATCAAACTCTCCCCCATGATCACTTCTAATTGAAGTGACGGTTGTTTCCTTTTCGTTTTGAACACGTTTAAGAAAATATTTAAAATTCTGAAAAGCATCACATTTATGGGCAAGAAATAAAGTCCAAGTAAATCTGGAATAATCATCAACAATAACAAAAGCATAACGATTTCTACCAAGACTTTCAATGCGAGATGGTCCAAACAAATCCATGTGAAGCAATTGCAATGGTCTAGTAGTTGAAACAATATTTTTCGATTTAACAAATGCTTTTGTTTGCTTCCCTTTTTGACAAGAATCACAAATAGAGTCATTTTCAAATTTCAAATTTGGAAGACCAACAACTAAATTTTGTGAAACCAATTTGTTCAAAAGATGCATGTTGACGTGAGCTACTCTACGATGCCATAACCAAGAATCATCCTCTTTGCTCATTAAACAATTCACATATTCGGGTGAAGAATTTGCAAGATCAACCATATAAATGTTATCCATTCTAAAACCACGAAGGATAATTTTAAAATCGCTACATCTAAAAACTAAGCATTCATCCGAATCAAATAAAATAAGATTTCCCTTGTCACATAATTGACTTATGCTCAAGAGATTATGTTTTAAACCTTTCACAAGTAATATATGCTTAATGGAAGAAATTTCATCCTTACCGACCGATCCGATGCTGATAATCTTTCCTTTGTTGTTATCACCAAAAATAACACTTCCCCCTTCCTTGTGTTCTAGTTGAAGGAATTTGGATTCGTCTCCCGTCATGTGCTTGGAGCATCCACTATCAAGGTACCATAGTACACTTGATCCCTTCAAACATACCTACAAAACAGATTAATGAGTTTTAGGTACCCATGCCATTTTGGGTCCTTCGGGGTTAGGCAAATCATAGTGATGTGATTGAGTGTTATGTCTATGTCGTGTAAAACAAGCAGGAGCAATATGTCCAATTCGTCTACAATAATGACAAGTCACGTTAGGATTATGCATCCTTCTAGATTGATAGTAATTGGACGGACGAAATTCATTTACTCTATTCTTGACAATATAACTATTGCGCAAATCATGAAAGTCATTTCTCCTACCATTTGTTCTAGGATATGCATCATTTCTAGAATAGTTGTTTCTAGGTTGGAAGTCATTTCTAGGTGTTCTAAAAGGTTCAAAATTCCTTCTAGTGTTTGGCCTAGAATGTGCATTATTTCTAGCATGATTATTTCTAGGTTGCGATTGATGAAAACCATTTCTAGGTTTGTTGTATCTAGGATGAACATTTATTTTATTTATCCTAGGTTGAGCCGTAGGTGGTTGGGGTTTGGCTTCAACTTTCTCTTTAGGCTCGTTTCTAAAACCTATGCCATGCTTGGTCGACTTCAAATTAACAAGCACTTCATTCAAATTTTTATGAGAAGAGTTAAACTTATCTAAGGTGCCCTTAAGCCATTCTACTTCATTTTTGAGATGCATGCAAGAAGTACAACTTCTAGAACTCTCGGGCTTGTCGGCGCTTCTCTTGCCAAAAAATTTGTTTTCCTCTTTCAACTTCTCATTTTCTAAAATCAGTTTTTCCAATTCCTTTTCTTTAAAAGAGAGTTGTTTTTGAAAATCTTTTTCTTTTAAAGAAGCATTTTCTTTTATACTCTTAACAGTTTTTTAAGCTTTAATAAATTTGCTATACAACTCATCAAAAGCATTTTGCATTTCTTCAAGGGAAAAGAAATTTTTGGAAGAAATTTGACATACCTCTTCTTTGTTGTCTTCTTGTGCCATAAGACAAAGATTTGCGGCTTCGTCTTCTTCTTCCTCACTTGACTCGTCACCGGAGTCGCCTCCCCAAGATATGTATGCTCGTTGCTTCTTGAAGGGTTTCTTCTCCTTTTTAGCATTTGGGCAATTTGATTTAATGTGCCCGGTTTCTCCGCACTCATAGCACTTTATTTGATCTCCTTGCTTTTTGCCCTTTCTTTCATACTCTTTTCGCATGAACTTTTGAAATCTCTTGATAACGAGTCCGAACTCGTTGTCTCCGTCCTCATCATTTTGAGGTTGGCTTGTGCTTGCCTTGAGAGCGATTCTTTGCTTCCTTTGATCATCAACAAGAGGGTTAAGCATAGTAGATTCATAAGTTTTAAGATTACCTCTTAATGCGTCGATGGTGACATTTGAAATGCCAATGGATTCTTGAATCGCGTCGGCCTTGGATCGCCATTCCGGAGTGAGACTTCGGAGATTTTTTCGGACAAGTTCCTTATCCGTGAAGGTCTTCTTAAGAGCATGTAAATCATTTACGATTTTTGAAAATCGTTCAAACATCTCATCGACCTTTTCGCCTTCCTTCATGTGAAACAATTCATATGCATGGGTTAGGAAATCAACTTTGGCTTCCCTTACCTGGTCCGTACCTTCGTACGTAATTTCCAGCTTGTCCCACATTTGCTTCGCCGTTGTGCAACAAGATATCTTCCTGTAATCATCAACATTTACAGCATAATATAATAAATTAATAGCTTTAGCATTATTTTGCACCTTTCGGATATCATCAGCATCGTATTCATCTTCGGACTTTGGGACCCATTCATTTTCAACCTTCTTGGTTGGAATTTGTTCTCCATTCATTATGACCTTCCAAAGATGAAAACTATTTGATTGTACAAATATTCTCATCCTCTCCTTCCAGTATGTATAATTTGTACCATCGAATAGCGGTGGTCGGGTGGAGCATTGTCCTTCACCTATTCCTGCAAAAGAATCACGAGTAGAAGCCATGGATGTTTCTCTCAAACGGTTAAGTCTTCAGAGAGTTGGGCTCTGATACCAATTGATAGATAATACTCTTAACGCTAGAGGGGGGGGGGGGGGGTGAATAGCGTTATAATAAAAATTAGCGTAAACTTGCGGAATTTAAAAATTGCAGGAAATAAATAAGTGCGATAAGTAAATAAATTAGAACAAACGCACCGATGTATCCTGGTTCACCACAACCCCTGGCTAGTCCAGTCCCCGAGAGACTCTCTCGAGATTTCCACTAACTTGTTAAGCTTACGGGTGCTCAACAAACCGTTACAACTTGAGGACACAAGCCTCAACAACCTTTGCTCGGAGATACAACACTCCAAGACTTCAACCAAGGAAACACAAATTCCTTCTTACAACACAAGGGACTAACACTTCCCTTCAAGTGTACAAAAAACACTTAGCACTCAAACAAGACACTCCTTTAAGAGTAGATATGAGTAAAAAGAATACGCTCAAGATCACAACAACTTTCGACAAGAATTTGGCTCTCAAAAGCTTATGTAATGAGTATAAAATGATAAGCAATAAAGTATGCAAGCTTTAGCAATTGTATGATCAGTTGTTGTGTTTAGAAGACTGAATTGAAGCTGTATTTATAGTTGAAAAACCTTGTATTACCGTTGCCTAATTGCCAATTAAGAATTGCTGATTTTACTCTGTGACAATCGATTGTCAAATTACCACAATCGATTGTTTGCCAGATCTTTCAAAAATCAATCCCAGATTTTACGCATAACAATCGATTATCTAAGATCAATAATCGATTACTGGCAACGTTCAAAAATCATTTCCAGATTTTACTTAAAACAATCGATTGTCAGAAATCTACAATCGATTACTTAGCAACGTTCAAAAAATCCTTTCCAGATTTTAATTAAAACAATCGATTATAAGAAATCAATAATCGATTACTTGACGGTATTTGAAAATATTTTGGCAACGGTCAGTTATACAATCGATTATACTAAGTTAACAATCGATTATATATCAGTCTTGAAAAATCAATTTAGACACTACCTCTTGACAATCGATTGTTATAGGTTCACAATCGATTATTTAATAACTTTGAAAAAGTCTGGAAGACACTGCCTCAACACAATCGATTGTCATAAGTTCACAATCGATTATTTCGTGACTTTGAAAAATCTGATGGACACTGTCTCTTCACAATCGATTGTCATTAGCTTCACAATCGATTATTTTGAGCTTTGAAAAACTTTGATGGACACTGCCTCATCACAATCGATTGTCATAAGGTTCACAATCAATTGTCATGCAGATTTGAAAAATCTGATGCTCACTGCCTTAACACAATCGATTGTCATAAGTTCACAATCGATTGTCAAGCAGCTGACTTAAACATAATCGGTTATCATAAGTACATAATCGATTATCTTAGTCCAGATTTTAGAGGCATGTTTAAAAATCATTTTGACTAAAGTAAATATGCATTATTTAAAATCATTTTGCTCAAAATTAAATATGCATGATTTGTTAAAAATATTTTCGAGAGAAGCCAAGTCTTGAGTTTAAGTTGTCGGATCAAGATCACAATTAAATACCGACTCATATAAAACTTAATATCGATCTTTGTCTTGTGCTTGAATCTCGTTATATATCAATTTTGCGCTTGTGCTTGGACCTCGTCATGTGTCAATTTGCGCATAGTTTGTCATTCATCAAAACCTATAAATATGAACACACGTTTAGTATAATGCCTTGAGAACGTGTTTCCAACATATCTTACTGCAATATGGTCTATAAATGTATATCAAAGATGTCGTGTCAGAGACTAAAGACGGTTATGCCATCACTGTGGAATAGTACAAAAGCTGCCTTTGTGTAAGGTAGATCCTTAGTGTATAATATTCTAATCTGACATGACTTGCTCAGACATAACAATAAGAAAACCGCTCCAAAATGTCTCATGAAGATATACTTAAGGAACGCATATGACATGGTGCTATCGGAGTTCATAGAGGAGATGCTGCTTGGGGTATGGATTTCTAGAAAAACTCACAAGGTTAATAATGGTGTGTATTACAACTACAAAGTTCTCTCTAAAAGTGAATGGAGGAAATCATAGTACTTTGAAGTGAGAAGGGGTTTGAGGCAAAGGGACCCCATTTTTTCACTACTATTTGTGATGATAATGAAGTACTTGTCAAGGATCCTAGATAAAATGAGCGCATTGCCTGATTTCAGATTCCATCTAGTGTGCAAAAAGAAAAAATTTACCCATCTTAATTAGCGGACGATATAATGATATTTTATAAAAGGAATGAGGCTTCAATCCAAATAGTGTTGGAGGCTTTGAAACATTTCTCAGAAACTATTGGGTGTGAGGAAAACATAGATAAGTCTAACCTATTTATTTTATGGTTTGATGTAGTCACCCCTCCGATTAAAATTAGATGAGGCACTTCCCTTTTTAGTTTGTTCCGTTTAAGGGAAGATTTTATGACATACAAATGTCATGGCCCCACAAGAATTTTACCCCTTAAGCTTTTAAAATCACAAGTTTCAAAAGTCTTTTCTTAAATTCTGTGCCGAGTTAAACTACCTCATGTAAATTGAAACAGAGGGAGTGCTAAGGAACGGTTGTAGAATATAATAGGCTTCTCAATTAGGAGGTTCCCAATTAGGTACATGGGGCTTCTATTGACATAAAGGAAGTGGAATAAACTTAAATGCTACCACCGAGTATGAAGTTCATAATCAAAAGCGGGGCCAGGTCTACTAGACATCTGCCATATGCAGGTAGATTACAAATCATAAATTCAGTGTTATTCTCACCACATAATGTTTAGGGGTTAGGTTTCATTTTACCTCAAAGTGTGTTGTCGGAAGTTGATAGCAAGTGTAGGGAATTTCTATGGGGAGCTACAACAAAAAAGAAGAAGATATCATTATTAGCATGGGATAAATTCTGTCGTCCAAAGAAACAGGGTGGACTAAATATTAAAAGGGTGCAAGTTATGGAATATGGTAATGGCTGGTAAACTAATATGGTTGATAATGGAGAAGAAGGATATTTTGTGGGTGAAATGGGTGAATGGGATTTATATGAATGGTGAGCATGCTTTCTGGATGTATATTCCATCCAATGACAGTAGTTGGCATTGGAGGAAATTGCATAAGATTAAACTTAGCCTTTGAAGAGCATGATCTACGATCGAGTACCTTCGAATCGGTGTCCCGGGGGAGACGACCATAAGGTAAAAATAGAAACTATACGACCCTTGTATGGATGTAAGCCCATTAGGAGACATTAAGAATATTCCGCCGAATATTCCTTGTATTTTTATCTCTTACATTTCGAAAGGGTTTTCTCCCTAATATATAAGGGGAAAGAAGAACCTTGCCAAGGGTAGTGAATATTCTGAGAAACCTGTCAATCTTAAATGAAAAAAGAAACCTTGCTACTCTTTTCTCTTTATTCATTATCGTTCTAGAGATTATTATATTCAACTACATGTTTAAACATGTTCAAACATGTTTTAACATCTTTTGAGTTAAACAATTTGGCACTGTATGTGGGGATTTCTATAGCTGAAACCATAGTTCTCATCTAGATACCTGAAAGTCAGTTACTTCTCTTCAAACTTTGTATAAACCAACAATGGTGGGAAAGAAAATGAGGCTAAAGGCGATAGCAGATGTCTCGAATAATCTCCAAAACTCCCTCAATGAAGCCAGCAGAGAAGATAATGAGAACAAAACACTAAGCGCTACACCGGAGGGAGATATCTCACCTCTACCATATGGAAATATAACGATATTACGCGAAAGGGGAACCTCAACATCCACGGCGGTGGAAGCCCCACCGACAGTCAAAAGGCTACTAGAATAATGGTTAACGAGTGCTTTGAGCAACATACTCGAGAAACCCACTCAAAGAGATGTCAAAGACGTGCTATCTGCAGATATCACAGTTACCGCTGATGAACCAAGAGCTACACGAACAGGTAACACTCGTGTTGTTACTAATGCAAGTGACGATGCGCTCATAGCTATCTTAAAGAAAATGAAAGACATGGAAAATGAGAACAAAACATTCCATGACAAAATGAAGGAACATCAGGAGGCAGTTGATAAAATACCGGACCCTCCGAAGCTATTACCAAAATGCGACGCAGGCCGGTTCGTTGAACAACCATACAGTGATGGGGCTGCTCCTCATAATATTCCAAAAACCTTTAAGATGCCGTCATACTTGAAAATATATGACGGGACCACGGACCCGGAGGATCACCTAATCCACTATGTTAGTGCACAAAAGGGAAATGATCTGTCAAAAGAATAGGTACCATTTGTGCTGTTAAAAAAGTTTGGCGAGACTTTACAGGGGCAGCATTGACATGGTACTCCCAGCTACCAGCTACCAACGTGATCGACATCGACATTCGAGGGGATGGCAGATAAATTCTCCACCGCTCATGCATGAGTGAAGAAGGCCGAAGCTAGGGTCAACAATATCTTAACTGTCAGGCAAACAACGGGAAATAGACTTTGGGATTTCCTTGGTAAGGATAAGTTTAGCAAACGTGCCATAAGGGATGGCAATAGCAGCCTTTTCAAATGGGTTAAACAGGAACAGATGAAAGGAGACCAAAAAACTTCTCAGTAGACTCATAAAGTACCCCTACCAAATGGGGAGAAATCCATAACGCCTACTGCGCCGAGCTAAGGGTAGACGAAGACGACCTGAACGGGCCACTTCAGCGATTAACAACAATTCAGACCGCGGACAAGAGAGATTGACATAACGATGGGTGAAGAGAACAACCATCGCGTTTCAACTGAGAAAGGCATCATCCCTACATCCATACATCCAACAAGCCCCCTCCACGACATGTGATTCGCGCGTTACGGCACGCTGCACCACTCCAAAATGAAAGAGGTATGCCTCTACTACTATCTGCTCACAATTTATGTGTTTTCCCTGCAGAGATAGTGTACACATTGGAGAAGATGGGAACGACAATGGCAAAAAAAATGAAACCAGACCCAAGAACCAGGAGGTCCAATGTCCTCTGCGTATTCCACAAAGAAAGAGGATATAAGATTGATGATTGCATAGGTCTGCAACAACAACTAGTTAGGATGTTGAACCAGGGGTACCTGAAAAAACTACTAAGTGACAAAGGAAGAGCCAACTTCGATCGAGGGTGCGACCCATCTCAAGGACCTCCAAATCCACCATCGCCAACCTACTGACATGGTAATCAACAAATTGAAGTTCACTACCGTTCACAAACGCAAACGGACAGTCGCGCACGAACGGTATGATGACCTCGAAGATAGTATCATCTTCAATAAGTTAGATACCGATGATTTGGATTTCCCTCACTATGATTCTTTGGTTATAACTTTATGCATCGCTAAAACCAATGTAGAAACAATCATGGTGGATGACAGAAGCGGAACATGTATTATTCACACATGATTTATCATACAAATGAGGCTTGAGGATAAAATAATAAGGCGTTGCATAATATTAATGGGTTTTAATAATGTAGTATAGCGTACATCCAGACAAATATTGCTACCCGTTCTATCCAAAGGTGTCACCCTGGAAATAATATTCCACGTCATGAACCAGTAAACGGCTATAACGCCATTATAGGGTGACCATGGATACACGCCATGCAAGCCGTCCCATCAAGCTTCTATCAAGTAATCAAATTTTTCACCCCATGGGGAATATTCTTCATCTGAGGTGAGCCATGTTCCGCCCAAGAATGCTACCAGATCGCCCAAGATTGCACACATACCAAATAGCTAAAAGGGGCAAGCGCAGATGCATAGCAGTCAGCCATGTTGGGCACCAAACCCGACATAAACGAAGAGGCCATCAAAGATCCACACATTGTAGAAGCTTGCAAAGACACCGTGAATGATCTTGATCCCATCCAGTTGGATACACCAACTGTTACAAAAAGGCCTATGTTGGGCACAACTTCTCTGAGCCAGGTGAAGATCATGAATTTCTAACTAACAACATCTATTTGTTTGCTTTCTCCCATTAATATATGTCGGTAAAACCTAGGAAGATCACCACATACAAGATAAATGTCGATCAACTTTAACTGCCGATACGACAAATGAGGAGGAAATTCAATGCCGCAATCAGTGAAGCGGTCAGCGAAGAAGTTGATAAATTACTCGCCAAGAGAATCAAAATACCCCCAATGGGTTGGGTCGCCAATGTAGTCATGGTCAAAAAGAAGAACGTGAAGTGGCGAATGTGTGTCTACTTCACCGATTTGAACAAAGCATGCCCAAAGGAATCTTTCTTGTTACCTCATATCGACCAGCTTATTGATGCAATAGCAGGGCACGAACTGCTAAGCTTCTTGGACGCGTACTCCGGTTATAACAAAATTTTGATGGCTGAAGAGGATCAGAAATTCCACTTTCATCACTCATCGAGGTGCATAGTACTATAAGGTGATGCCATTCAGACTCAAAAATGCAAGGGCCACTTATCAAATATTGGTCACCAGAATGTTCAAAAAACAACTCGGTAAGACGATGGAGGTATACATCGATGACATGATGGTGAATTCAGCAAGGAAAGAAGATCATATTGGTCATCTGAAGGAAGCGTTCGAAATACTAAGGAAGTATGGAATGAAAATGAACCTCGAAAAATGCACATTTTGTGTGACTTCTGGAAACTTCCTCGGTTTCCTTGTGTCACAAAGGGGAATCGAGGTCAACCCAGATCAAATCAAGGTCATCAACGCAATACCAGAAATACTGACCAGCAAAAAGTAGGTGCAGAAGTTGACAGGATGAATAGCTGCCCTATCAAGGTTCATTTCACGATCCTTGGATAAATACCGTAAATTCTTCAATGTACCGAGGAAAGACCACGGGTTGCAATGGAACGATGACTGCATCAACGCCTAGAGAGAGTTGATAGCATATCTATCTTCACCACCACTGCTCGTCAAAGAAGACCCATGTGAATGCCTACTTGTGTATCTAGTAGTTTCTCAAGTTGCGGTAAGCGCAGTCTTGGTCCGTGAAAATAAAGGATTGAAGTTAGCCCTCAAATATGGCGCTTGACGACACGTCCTCCATTGTGACTCCTCGTGGTGAATCAGGTAACCATAACTTTCCAAATCAAAGAGCAGAGGCTATAAAGATACCAATCAGAAATCCACAAACCACTGCCAAAATTCAATGAGTGCTCCCTCGACCAAATACCTAGGGCACAAAACATCAAAGTAGATGGCCTTGCTAAACTAGCTGCAGCCACCAAGAATATCAACAAGGAAAATGTGATCATCCTCCTTCATTCTGCAATCGAACACGTCGAGGTACATTCTATTGTCTTAACCTAGGACTGGCATAACAACTTCACAACCTATTTACAGGATGGAACGCTCCCGCAAGACAAAAAGGAAGCCAAAAAACTCCGGGTGCAAGTAGCCAATACAGCCTGGTAAACGACGATCTCTATTAAAGAACGTTCGGCGGCCCCCTAGACAAATCTCTTGGGCCACATCAGACAAGGCGAGTGCTGGACGAAGTACATGAAGGACACTGCTTCCATACAGGAAACCATGCCTTTGTCCAGTTCCTAATTCACGTCAGGTACTACTGGCCCACCATGAAAAAAGAAGTTGCCGACTATGTTAGGAGATGCGGACAATTCCAAAAATACGCCCCTATGATATATAAGGAAAGGGAACTCCTTCACTCTACCACTTCGCCATTGCCGTTCATAGGATGGGGAATGGATATAGTCGGCCCCCTCCCAGCATGACGAGGTAAGGTAAGTTTCCTTTCGGTTTTAACTATCTACTTCTCTAAATGGGTGGAAGCATGAGCATAAACTCAGATACCTGAGCAGGAGTTCATTGACTTCATATACAAAAACATTATATGTCATTTTGGCATCCCTAAAGAAATCAGCTACGACAACGGTTCCCAGTTCGTCAAAAAAAGAATGACCGAGTTTTTTGAAAAGTGGTGCATCAAGCGAATACTTAACATGCCATACCACCCTACCACCAATGGTCAAGCTGAATCCTCCAATAAGTTAATACTGAACATACTGAAGAAGAAGCTCGAGGAAGATAAAGGGCTATGGCCTGAGCTATTACCGAAAGTATTATGGGCATACCGTACTACGCCGAAAACCCGCACACGAGAAATGCCATATTCAGTGGTTTATGGGACAAATGAAATCATACCCATAGAGGTTGAGGAGCCCAGTTTGAGATACTCCAACGAGAGCGGAACAGGCAACGATGAAAGCGGGCTACAAGACCTGGATGAAGTTGAAGAACAAAGAGAGATGGCACACATAAGAATGGTATCCCAGAAGCAGCAAGTAGAAAAATACTACAACAAGAGAGCCAAGGTACGACCACTCAAAGTCGGAGACTACATTATCAAGGCTAAGATACAAGCTTCAAAAGACCCTAAAGAGGGAAAATTGGGAACAAACTACGACGGGCCATACAAAATTGTAGCAGCTGCATTCCAATTAGAAACAATGGAGGGAAAACTACTCTAAAACAACTTGAGCGTCGTTCATCTCAAGTACTTCCACTTCTAAAAGAAGGAATCACCTAAGTCGTACACTTTTTCCCTTACCCGGGTTTTGTCCCAATTGGGTTTTTCCAGGGAGGTTCTTAATAAGGCAGCAAGGGGGGCACCCTAGGGAATGGCATGCTATTCATTACCATGACCCATCGATATGACCTCCGAATTGTAGTAATGAACGGACTACATATATAAAATCAAATCTCCATTGTATGTACAGAATCGAATCTCCATTGTATATACAGAATCAAATCTCTATTAAATGTACGAAATCAAATCTTCATTGTACAAGCAGAACAAGATCTCCACTAGATGACATATGATGTCTTCCTACGGGAACACGATCAAATCTCCAACCATATAAGTTCGACCTCATTCGAACTACAACGAGATTATACTTCTTCGATAGTTAAAAGCAACATCCCAATGGCTAAGACCATCGCCGACAACATAAGTTCGACCTCATTCGATCTACGACGGGATTCTACTTCGAGGACAATTCGAAGCAACATCCAAATGGCTAAGGCCATCGATAAGTTCGACTGCACTCAAACTACGATGGGATTCTACTTCGTTGACAGTTCGAAGAAATATTCCAATGGCTAAGGCCATCGATGACAATATAAGTTTGACCTCGTTCGAACTACAATGGGATTCTACTTCAACGACAGTTCGAAGATACATCCTAATGTCTAAGGATATTGACGACAGTATATGTTTGACCCCGTTAAAGTTACGACGGGATTCTACTTCGATGAAAGTTCGAAGAAACATCCGAATGGATAAGGTCATCGATGATAATATAAGTTCGACTTCATTCAAATTACGACGGGATTCTACATTGATAACATTTTGAAGCACATCCCAATGGCTAAGGCCATCGAGTACAATGACCTCGTTCAAACGATAGAATTCTACTTTGACAACAGTTTGAAGCACCATCCCAACGACAAAGGCCATTGAAAACAATATAAGTTCGACCTCATTCGAACTGCGATGGGATTCTACTTCGATGACAGTTCGAAGAAACATCCCAATGGCTAAGGCCAGCGACAACATTACAAGTTTAACCTCGTCCGAACTATGACGGGATTCTACTTTGATGATAGTTCGAAGAAACATCCCAATGGTTAAGGCCATAGACGAAAATATAAGTACGGTGGGATTCTACTTCAATGACTGTTCAAAACAACATCCTAATGTATAAAACCATCAATGACAATATAAGTTTGACCTATTTCAACTATGACGGGATTCTACTTTGACGACAGTTTGAAGCATCATTCGAATAGCTACGGTCATCGACGACAATATAAGTTCAACCTCAATCGAACTACAACGGGATTCTACTTCGACGACATATCGAAGCAACATCCTAATAGCCAAAAGCATCAACAATATCATGTGTGCGATAAACGCCAATAAAACCCTACAAATATAATTTGCATTTGCCCACTACAAATAGGCCCAAGTACGACATGTGCAAAAATCCCTAAACAAAAGAAAAATACAAACTAAGTCTACATATCATCCCTAGCGGAATAAGAGTCTTCATACCACGAATTCGAAGAATGGTGATTTCCATCGTCAAAATTGATACCACCCTCGTCAGGTGTGAGGGGGTCATACCCGCATGGCTCATGAGCTGCACGAGCTTCGGCGAGCACAGCCTGAATCTCTGCCTCAGTAGCCCTTCCCTCGGCATGGAAAGCTTAATACACATCAAGCCGAGCCTCCGCATGGACCCACAACTCATACAAATGCAAGACATGATCGAATCGACTGATGCACGATATGTAGAAGGCTGAGAACGTCGATTCGCCTATTCCGCCCTCATCAAGTCCATTTGTCCCCTCAATGTAGTCAACTTCGCCTCCAGCTCTTTGACTTACCTTTCGAGCCCTGCAACCTGATGACCAGAGGCTTTCCTCTCCCCAGTTAGTTCCAACCTAGAAATACGAAGCGCATATTCCAAGGACACCGATTCAGAAATAGCCGCTGCCAGTTTATTGGCGCTAACATCCAGCTCCTCCTTCAGCCCCTTAATCTCCGCCACCTTAGCATTCAATCAGCGATTAAGTAGGCCACCTTCACCTGCAAGTTGGCGTTCTCAGCCATCACCCTCTTGCTCAATTCGAGGTCATCCTAATTCATCTTAAGGGAAGCCTCCAGTTCACTACTGCGGGCGACAAATTTCAGGAGCTCCTCGTCCCTCTCCCTCAACTCCTTTATCTTATACTCCAACTAGTCCTCCCACTGCTTGAGCCCAAGCACCTGAAACTCAGGTCCTGATGATAAATGTCAGACATCACCTGATGCTTAGCACGATACTGCTGATACTTGGATGCCATCTTCTCATAAACACCCATCCTTTTCTCTCTCGATACTTCCTCTCCACTTCCAGGACGAGGGTCTGAAAAAAGAGAAGGGTAGAAGTTAGAAACAAAATACAAAACAATGATTACTGTACCAATCCAATGACAAAAAGAGAAGGGAAGGCACCTACCTGCAGTGCCATACTAGTGACCTTCTGAGATAACTCAACGTCGCTCATCGCCTTAAACATCTCACTTTCAGAAGAGGCACTTAGAAGAGCTAGGGCTGATACCACCTGCTCGCTGTTCAATAGCAATTTGTAGCTCCCTAAAATGACCACATGATGGTCGAATCCGTCCATCCTAACCTCCATATGGGAATGACGACGCACAAACTCATTTATATCCTTTGGATAAATATCCGAAACCAAGCCGCCACCCTCAGCACGATGCCCTTTAATGTTATACGATGCCCCACCGTCAATGGAGCGTACTGAATCGACCGTTGGTCTAACTCCTTACACTTGAGGAGATCTCTCTAACAAAATGGAATTAACCATGAATACAGGAACCGAGGTTGTCCAGGACCCCATGCTGCCATCGACATCAATTGCCACGCCCTTCCCCAGCTTCAGCCTCCTCCTTTTTATCTCCAACAATTTATCCCCATTAGAAGACCCATCCATAGGATGTGAGGCCGGTACCGAAGAAGCCTCTTCCCTCATGGCCACAACTCGGGACGGATCTCCCAATTGAATAGGTTGAGGATGACCCTTGCGAGAAGACGCACTCAAGATAAACTACGTATCTACAGTAGCAACAACTTATCGAAAAGTGGGAACTAGTGCCCTCCGCTTGGAAGCTCTTCGACCTATCATCATAAAGGGTCGTACCATTAATCAAGGTCTCATGGCCAATGAACTAGTAAGTAAGACATTTACCTGAAGAAACTCTAGGACCATAACGCTGCATGAAAGCGGGCCAAGTTTGAGTTTCTGCTACATGGGGAAATAGGCGGGCTACCCAATCTTGATACCCGTAATGGGGCAAGGCGGACGACCCATCGAGTAGCTTTTTTTCTCTATTGTATTCCGTTTTCCCTCCCATCCTTGTGTTGGCTTCGATTCCAATGATCAAGCGAGCAAGCAAGTCAGAAATTCTTTTCGTTGAGATAGGAACAAAACTGACTTGGTTCAAAGAATTTCAATGCCAAGGTTCATTTTTTAATGAGCCCTAATAAGTAAAATGTTAAAGTTAATACAAAAAAGAGGGGAACATAAAAAATGAAGACACCCACGAGTTCCGTTCCACCGCTTCGAAAATCTGGCGGAGTCAGAAACGATGTGTTTGGTCTTGACAAAGAAGTACATTTGCCAAAACTTTCGGCTCACCCGATCATCCGTCTTGAACATCATCCCTTTTGTGCTGTGAAGCCTCAAATGCACCATGGTACCTCTGAGGAAGCTAGGCGTTAATAGGTGCAAAACATGTTGGACAGAAACACTGCACTCCGCCAACTCTGCATATTTTGTCAATAACAAAAGCACCTTGAGCGTGTAGGGTGAAAGTTGTGCTGGCCAAACTTGATAAAATCTATAGAATTCTTGCGCTAAGGGGAAGGGAGGAAGGGTGTAGCCGATCATGAACGAGTACTCATAGAAAGCATAGTACCCTAGTCTGTGGACATCTACGTAATCCCTTCCCGCTGGAACCATTTATGTATGAGCAGGAATGCTATACTTTATACAAAGGTCATCAAGATGGACCTGCCCTGTCTCAAAAAACACGGGGTTCGGGGTGGGAGGTAGATCCTTGAGGAAGTCATTCTGGGATAAAGGGTGCCTTGATAGTAGCTCCTCCACTGTAGGAGGGCTATCATTCTCTTCTACCATCTCACCTCCCCACTGTCAAAGGGAGGCGATGTTGATGATGGGGTGGCTTCAGGAACCTCTTCGTGAGAATGATGAGACCTCGGCATAATAACGTTTGAAGAAGTATCAACACAGGATGATGAAGGAAGAAGAAGTTTCAGGGGGTGACTGAAAGAGGAGCGGAAGAACAATGGAGCAAGAAATAGAGAATGAAAGAGGTCTTCAAGAGAGGAATGACTAGAGTTTTTCAAAAAATCAAATACTTCACTTATTGAGTCGACATGCCTCAAAGCAGTGCAAGAATCAAAGCACCAATTCGTCAGTCCCCGCCTCGAAAACCTACGTAATGATGACGTACGTAAACCTGACATCACTTCTAGGAGGAGTGTACCATTCGGTTTTTCGCTGAACATGATGGCTAATCCTATCGGCCACGTCATATGTTCCCACATGCCGAATTTCTCCAAAAGAATGCACGAAGTCCGCTCGCCGAGGACGCATCCGACCGCGACCCCGACAAGTGGAGGGACTAACTGTATAGGTCCAAATTTGACCAACCTTGGCCTTTGATGAGCACGACCAACGACCGAGTACCTTTGAATCAGCATCCCGGGGTAGACGACCTTAAGGTAAAAATAGAAACTATACGACCCTTGTAAAGATGTAAGCACATTAGGGGACATTAAGAATATTCCTTGTATTTTTATTTCTTACATTTCAGAAGGGTTTTCTCCCTACTATATAAGGGGGAAAGACGGACCTTGTAAAGGGTAGTGAATATTCTGAGAAACTTGTCAATCTTGAACGAAAAAGAAACCTTGCTGCTCTTTTCTCTTTATTTATTATCGTTCTAGAGATTATTGTATTCAGCTAAGCTTTGCCCTCTCATCTTAATTTGTTCAAATAGGTTTTAACATCTTTTAACATCGTTAAAGAGATGATGCAGATGATTGGTCTTATATGTGATAAAACTACGGTGGCTTATGTGAGGAGGACAAACTGGAGAGCTCAACATACTTGTTTTACGAGTGTAACTGGGCAGAAGTGGTATGGGATATACTGCAACAGTGGATTGAGATTAAATTACGACACAAGGAAATAAAGAAAGCAATGAACAAGATAAAGCGTAAACACTGGAGAAGTTTAAAGAAAGGAGTCATGGTCACAATTTATGGAGCAATGATATATCAAATATGGATAGATAGGAACCATAGGATTATTTAGAGGGCAAAGTTTACATATCAGTTTTGTGTTACAACAAATGCAAGCAGTAATTAGGGAGAGATTAGACATGTATAAAGGATCAAAAAGAGGACAAACGAGTGCTTTTCTGATACAAAATTTGTGTAACTAAAGATATTTCAGACTCATTAGTTCTTGCAGCTTTCCTGGAAGGGGGCACCGACTTTGGGTGCTCTTTACGTTTATTGAATTGGTTTTGTTTGTATAGTAATTTTTCACAAGTGTTATGAAAAAGAATATTTGAGAATTGATCAAAATACTGTAACTATATAAAAATAAGTTTTTTTATTTGTTACTGAATAAAATTATTTTCTTCTAGATTACAAGGGTCGAATTTTATAAAAAAAAATTATTTTAACTCTGAATTTAATAACTGCAAAAAATAATTCATAGAGTTAGAAACTAAATAAAGAGAGTACTCCTACTAGGTACAAATTAAAGCTTTTTATCTTTTAAAATATACATATAAATTGAGGAAAAGGTTTAACTCTCACAAAATAATAATAATAATAATAATGTCATTTATATTATATAAGTGGAATGGAAGGAACATTTATTGTTTTTCATTTTTAGGGGCCTAAACGAAAACTTTAAGTCCAAACTCTCAAATCATAAAGTCAAAGCCCATAACTGGTCACTATTGTGCTTCAAAGGTCTAACTAGGGGTGTACATAGACCGGGTTGGTTCGGATTTTATAATTACCAAATCAAACCAATTGTGTCGGGTTATTAAATCTAAAGACCAAACCAAACCAATAAATTCGGGTTTTTCAATGTCGGTTTTTCTCGGGTTTTCGGGTTATTCGGGTTTTTTCGAATTTTTTTCCGGTAAAATCTTCGTAGAACAAAATGTATAACGTATGCTCAAAATATTTCTTTAATCCTAGTAAGATACAACTATATAAAGTATTTTTCAAGAAAATAATACAAAATATAAGATATGTCATGACTCATGATATTATCCTAAAATATTCAACAATAAAAAATAATAAAATTATGTACTATAAATATTGCTATTAAAAAGTCATAATAAAAATAAATATAATTTAAAAGCACTAATTCATGCTAAACTAGACAGACTAATGATGGAGTATTAATTATATGCCTAAAAGCTAAAAAAAATAAAAATAGGTTATGTATTTTTATCTAAATTATTGCAAAATAAAAAATAGACATTTAATACATTCTCGTTCGTAATATTGAATTGAAGGTCTTTTGTCAGCATTAGTGTTGATGCTAGCATTATTTAATTTACTAATATTAATGGCTATAAAACTTATTGGAGTATTCAAAAGTTCTAAATCAAACCTTGAAATAATACCTTAAAAGATAAAATTATGAAAATTTTTAAGAAATATTTATAAATTACATTACAATAAGTATATTTATATATTAAATATATCTAAAATTGTTATATATGTAATTTCGGGTTGATTTGGTTTCGGTTTGACTTTCTTTAGTTAAAACCAAACTAAATCAATTATGGTCGGGTTTTTTTTCCTAACACCAAATCATAGTCGGGTTTTTTTTCTCGATTTGACTCGAATTATCGGGTTGGTGCGATTTATCGGTTTTCTGGTCTACCTCGTTCCTCACTTTTGAGTTTGAGACTCCTCCTCTTAACTCTCTTCCACCGATTTACACAACACAGCTATGGCTGCATTTAGAAGATTATTGCCCACAAACAGAAGTATTATACCATCAACTTCTGCAATCTTCCTTTCTCACAGAGGCGTAGCTTCTAAGCTTTTTGTTGGAGGTACTAGTTCTTCCCTCTCTTTTTTTCCTCCCTTATATACATGTATACACAGATGACTTAATAATATGCAGATTAAAAAGCTTATTTTTGTAATGAATTTGCAACTAATTGATTTAATATGATATCATTTGGGTCTATTTTGCCTGTAATTTGGGTTTAGTGTTCTGTTCATGAAAAACATAATTATCGTCATGTAAAAGAAGGGTTTTCTGCAGATGATCATATATTAACTTATTTATGCCCAGAGGATTATCTTTGTCAGTTATTTACTGATTTCAGAGGTATTGGTTTGACATTAGTGAGGAAATGAACTGGGATCACAACTAGTGCTGAAGGAGCTTAAGTTCAATGAAAACTTTATAGTTTAGTACTGAAAAAATTACTGGTATTATTATTGATATAGAAATCACAATCTTTGAACCGCTTCAAAAAGAGGTCGATTAGGTGATCCCTTTTAGAACAACCCAGTGTGCTACGCTCCCGCTATGCACGGGGTCCGGGAAAGGGCCGGACCACAAGGGTCTATTGTACGCAGCCTTACCCTGCATTTATGCAAGAGGCTGTTTCCACGACTTGAACTCGTGACCTTCTGGTCACATAGCGGCAACTTTATCCGTTATGCCAAGGCTCCCCTAAGGAAGGAGGATTATTTTGATGAAGAAAGATTCTCCTTCCTAAACAACTATGTTGATTGTGATTCTTCTTATTTTCCATCACTATGTACTTATCTCACTTTTGTACATGTATACACAAGATTTAATAATCTGCACACTAAAAAAAGTCATTATTGGAATGAATTGGTAATTGTTTGATTAAAGTTGTTTATTTTTCTGGGCATATTTTGCTTCTTAGGACTCTGGGAATTATTTTGCGCTGCAATTTGGGCTTATGGGTCTGTTCTTGAAGAAAACATAATTATGTTGATGTAAAAGAAGGGTTATATGCAAATGATGATTGATTGACTTATTTGTGCCCATAGGGGGATTATGGTTATCAGTTATTACCTGATTTTAAAGGTATTGGTTTGACATTAGTGAGGAAATAAACAGGTCAATGCTATTGCTGAAGGAACTTAAAGATCAATGAAAAATTTGTAGTTTAGTTCTGAAAAAATAATAGTTATTATTGTCAATATAGAATCTTTGAACCACTTCAAAATGCTCGCAAAGAGGTAGATTAGATTATCCCTTTTAAGTTTTAGGAAGGAGGATTAATTTTATAAAGAGAGTTATCTTTAGCTAGTAAATAGGATTGATAATCTGAGGATGTTGTGAAAGGGACAGAAGGGAAGATTAGGACAAACCACCCGTCTCTTTTTGATATGGCCAACGTACAATATAAACAATATTTGAGAAGCTGCATAATGAAAATTCAAAAATCCTTTTTTTTTAATTCCTAGTACCACAATATCCCCTGTTACAGTTTGGCTTATTATAATCCTTTAGTCCATCTATTGTTAGGCAAACTGAATGAACCTTAGCGATGCGGCTATACCTACAACTCAGCAAACAGAATCTCGAGAAGTATTTTGTAGACATTTTAGACTTGGTGAATCTTTAGTCCATCGGTTTAGACATTTTAAACAGAACCTTCAAAAGCTTTGTATCTATATGGAGCAGCTTACTGTATATATAGCAGTTTGTTAACTCGTTTTACAACAAATTATATGAATAATCTCTCATTAACTTGATTTCCCTTAGGAGCTTTTCCAATTCTTTACTCATTAGACTCGGTGCGCTAATCTCCTTCTATGCGTGGGGTTCAGGGTAGGGCCGGACCACAAGGGTCTACTGTCCGCAGCCTTACCCTGCATTTCTGCTTGTTTTCACAGCTCGAATCCATGACCTCCTGGTTACATGACACCAACTTTACTATTTACGCTAAGACTCCCCTCCTCTTTCTGCTTGTTAATCTTGATTAGATCTGCTACAAAGTTAAAATATGTTGCTAATAATTATGTGAATCTGTCAGTAACTTAATTTTAAACTTATATATGAAGAAAACAAAAGGATCATTATTTTAAACTGAAGCTCAGCACCTTAATGCTTGAAAACTCCACAAAGCTTGCCCTTTATCAGTATTTGAGCTTAGCATGTATTTTTTCCATGTTTCATGATTTTATGCTTAATTAGTTTCAAGAAACACAGGAAAAACCATTGGTTTGCTCACTTAACTATGTGGTGTCACTGCTCCTCCAATGCAAAGAGAAATGAAAAATATAGAATCATTATCCAACATAACAAGCTTATGAGATATTGCTATGTACAGGACTCTCATTTTACACCGCAGAGAATGGACTGTCAGAGGCATTTTCTCAACATGGTCAAGTTATTGAAGGTGCTCAAATAACATAGGTTGAACTCTCTTTCAGATATAGTGTGAGTTAGCATCTTTAGTTTAACCTTGTTTTATTTGACAGCTAAAATTGTGATGGATAGAGTCTCAGGCAAATCCAAGGGTTTTGGATTTGTCACCTATGCATCTGAAGATGAAGCCAAGAAGGCCTTGCAAGAAATGAACGGCAAGGTATGTCCATATTATCCTTCTATGTGTTTTATGCGTACTTTTGATGTTCTTTATCCATCATCTTTCTATGAAGAATGTTGCAGCCTCTTAATTGGCGGGTTATTTTTGTGGACTACGCAAAGCCTAAAGCCGATTTTGGTGGGGGTGTGCCAATAGCCAGAGGCCCCCCTGAGCCACCAGTAGAACAGTAAATGTTGCTGCAGCCAAATTGTGTTATGAAACAAACCACTCTGTGTGCTGCTAGAGTTGCAAGCATTGCTCTTGCAAATGATTAATATGCAGAGAATTTGTGCTCTTTTTCCCAACGAAAATTATACGAATATATTGTAGGGATTATAAGCCATCTGCAGTCAAAATTGGTTGTGTTTCAAGGATGAGTGCAAAATCTGTTGCTGTAATTGTAATGACTTACTACAAAATGGGTTCAATATGAGAATCTTCCACTCCCTCCGACTCAAATCATCTGTCATGATTTCTAAAAACAATTATCTCAAATTATTTTTAATTTTAGAAGTTCAAGACTAAATTATTTTTTTCCTGTTCTAACCTTAACATTCATTGTTCTTGAAGACTATATATACCTTATTATGAGTAAATATTAAATGATCCCACATACTTCTCTAGACAAAGGCTTGGTCAATGGTTCTGCTAACATATCTTTTGAGACACATACTTCACATTCACTACCATGAGTTTAACCATGTCTTTCGCATAGTTATATTTGATATCTATATGTTTGGTTTTACAATAAAACTTTTGGTCCTTGGTGGAGGATATTGCAGCCTCACCGTCATATTATACTAATATTGGTTCAGTATTTTAAGCAATATCCAACAAGTGCTCCAAGGATTTTTCAACCAAACAACTTCTTGTTCTAGTGATACGAGAGCCACATATTTTGATTCCATCGTACATAATGATACACATGATTGTTTCTTACTACTCCATGATATTCCCCCATCACTGAGTAAAAAAACATATCCTGAGATAGGCTTCCTTTCGTCTAGATTTCCTCAATTGTAAGCAGCTCCATCTAGATATCTCATGATCCTCTTTAGTGCTTTCCAATGTGCTAAATCTGGGTCGGTCTAATATCTACTTAACAAGACAACATATATCTGGTCTAGTACACACCATAACATATATGAGACTTCCGATTGCGCTCTTATAAGGAACTCGACTCATTCTTTTTGTCTCTTCAGGTGTCTTATGACATATTTGATTTCCCAAGGTATGCCCTTTACCGATAGGAGTTTCAAATGTTCTACTATTTATCATATTAAATCGTTCAATAAATTTTCTAATATAATTCTCTTGTGGGAGGTACAATAGTTTCTTTGGACGATCTCTTGAAATCTTAACTCCAATGATATATGCAGCTTTACCCATATCTTTCATCTCAAATTGGGGTGATAACAATGACTTTATCTTGGTAATAAACTCCTTATCATTTCTAGCTATAACTATGTCATCTATGTACAATGTTAAAATCACAAGATTGTTTCTTGATCTCTTGGTGTAAACGCAAAGGTCTTTATCCATCATGGTATAACCTAGGATACAAGAACATTTTGAAAGAGTATATACCACTGCCTTGCATATTGTTTGAGGCTATAAATAAACTTCAAAAGACTACAAACCTTTTGTTCGTGGCCCTTTCAATGAAACACTCAGGTTGTTCCGTATGGATTTTTTCATCTAGTTCTCTATTGAGAAAGGCAATCTTTACATCCATCTGATGTAATTCAAGATCCAGGCTTTCAACAATAGCTAAAACAAGGTGAACTGAGGTACATCGTACAACAATCAAGAGTGTCTCTTCGTAGTCTATTCCTTTGGGCTGTGTATACCCTTTCTGTCACGACCCTAGTTCACCAATCGTGAACCTGTCATGACGGCACCCCGTCTTCGCGAATAGGTAAGCCTTAACACATTGCAGAATTTAACAGTGTGGAAATAAAACAATATCAAATGCTAAATAGCACATGAAATGTATATGGTGCCACTTGGCACATACACTGCACATACCACTTCTAAAATAACATCCCAAAACACGGAATCCCACGGGCAACACAAGTCTAAGAGAAACGTAAATATAGCTCTAATGTCCGAAAGAGTCTAGTACAACGAAAATAATAAGGAACAGTACTGCTAACTAAGATAGAAAGGATGGAGACTCTCTGGTCTGTGGACGCAGCAATATACCTCAAGTCTCCGGTAACAAGCTCCGAACTCACTGACGATACGCCTGGCAGGATTTACCTGGATCTGCAAAACAAAAGTATGCGGAAGAGTAGCATGAGTACACCATAGCGGTAGTCAGTAAGTGTCAAGCCTAACCTTGGTTGGGTAGTAACGAGGAAGGTTGACGCCCCTACTGAGATAAATATAAGAATAAATATAAAATGAAGTAACAGTAAGAAATTCGTAACCCTCGAATATCTAACAAATAATAAGAAAAACGGAATAGGTTATATTACAATTCTACAAAACAAGAACAATCACTACAGGCTACTTGTCATCGGGGTTCCCCTGGTATCCCGAGGATTTCCCGGTATCCTCATCATACATACAAGGGATCTCCAAGTATCCTGAGGATCGTCCAATATCCTCATCACATAAGCAAGGGAACTCCATGTATCCCGAGGATCTCTTTGTATCCTCCAATTAATCAGTCATGCACTAGGATCTCTTAGTATCCGTAGTTATATAATCCAGCGCGGGGGAACTCTTGGTATCCCGCACTTTCAAACCTCTAAACAAATAAGAACAGGGGAAACTCCCGGAATGCCATCCCGTAGTTCCAATAGAAAATGCACCACAATAAACCAATATTTAATGGAAAGAAAGCTAAATGCGAGCAACAAGTAAAATCGATAAATCTAGCATGCTTCACAAGAATGACAACTATTGCACTTTAGTCAAATAGGGCTAATGAGTTACTAACATTCTTTCCAAAGAGAAGAAAGATATTGCAATTTGGTCAATTAGAGCAATTAAGTTACTAACATGCTTTTCCTAAGTCAAACAAGTGAAACTTCATTTTTAGAAATTCAATATGTGAAGAAACACGATCCAAGAAAGTCAAGTAAGGTGAATTTTCAACAACTAGCACAAGTACACGCCCGTCTCCTCGTGCACAAGGCATTTAAACAATGGCAAAGATATCCTAAGGGGAGAGGTCCCCCACACAAAGTTAGTCAAACCACTTACCTTGAATTGGTACAAAACCGCTAAGAAACAGTGCCCTTGCCACGAGTATCCGACTCTGAGTAGCCAACATCTATTCAAACCAATTACACATTGTAAATAACATTGCAGGTAACTGATTACACTGTAAAAATAAAGGCTAAGGCGCGAAAATAGGTAAAATGACCAAAATGCCCCTCGAGTCAACGTCTCTGAATCGAATAATTTTCACATTTTCAGAAAACTCTCACGAGTCTAACATATAAAAATCTCCAAAATCGGAGGTTAAATGCTCCCCTAATTCCCATTTTTTAGTCAATGAACTTCTACTCAAATTCCTCCATTTCTGGACCTTAATTCGAATTCAAAAGATGAATTTAACAACTAAATGAAGGGATAAAGCTAGAAAGGATCATAGAAACATTACCCAGCAATCTCCTGTTCAAATTCCTCTCAAACTCGCCTTGGTCCGAGCTCAAACTTGATTTTTCAACTTATGAAATTGAACCCTCGGATAAATCTCTTAACACACAGCGATTTCCACTTATGCGGCTGAATGCCCGCATCCGTGGTCACCGCTTACATGACCGCCCCATCGCTTCAGCGGCCCGACTAATCCACGCCAGGGACCGCTCCTGTGGCTCAAAACCGCTTTTGCGGTCATTTGGACATAGCTGAACTAAAGTGACTGACTGCACTGGCATTGCTTCGTTTGCATTGCAGCACACTGATAGCCCACTTACTCTCCAACTAAACAAAGCACTCACATCACTTCAAGAGATGTGATCAATTGTACCAGATGAAGCTTCATACAAAGTCCACTAGAAGCGATCTAATTCTTTTGAAGTCTCAAGAAAAAAGACAGAAAAGATCATTCCCTCAAGCTTGAAGAACAAGGTTGAATGCTACTATGGACATATTTCTAAACGATTGATTATTGTTGTCCTAGTTGTGTTGTAATGTTTTTATTGCACTTACAATATCTCCTAAATCGTTTACTTAGAAGTTTATTGATTAGGAGTTTTCTTATAAATCCTCAAGTTCGTTGAGTTTAGGTTGTGGAAAGATTTAGTTATAATAGAAAGTCTTTGTAATCGTAGAATTATAAAGTGGCTTGTAGTGATAGCACCACAAGTTAGAAAAGCCTTTGTAACTAGGATAGTCGCAAAGTGGCTTGTGGTAAAGATACCACAAGTTACTATGAATTCTTTGCAATTGCTAGTGTTTCAATGTGGCTTGTAATATGTAATATTATAAGTTAGTAAAGTTGAAAGCCTATAGGGTAGGTCGTATCGTGGTTTTTTGATCCCCCTGCGAGAGATTTTTTCACGTAAAAATCCTCTGCCTCATTTACTTACTGCCTTATTAAGTACTCTCAACAGAAACTTGTGGAGGACCAGGTACACTAAGACTTGGTGGACCCAACAAACTAACTATTGGTATCAGTGCGGGTCATCCTATCAGGTTAGCACCTAGGAAGGATCCTCATGATAGCTCCACTAAATTTTGAAGAAGGAAAATATATATAACATCCACCCAAGTTTGATGGAAAATACTTTTAAAGGTGGAAAGCTAGAATGCACGACTTAATCATAGATGAGGATTACGAGCTTTGGAATGTTATATGCGATGGTCCGTTTGTTCTAATTAAAGTACAAAATGAAAATTTATTTTCCATGAAAAGAACTAGCAATGAATACACTGAAGCAGACGAAGAAGCGATGGAGAAGGATATTCATGTCAAGAAAATCCTGGTAGATGGTTTGGAACCTAGAGAATACGATAGAATCTCTACATGCGACACTGCCAAGGAAATATGGGAAGCTTGCAAATGGAGCACGAGGTAACTGTATAGTCAAAACTAGAAAAATTGAATACCAATGATAGTTCCACAGTGGCAGCTGAATGCGAGGAGATGGGACTCGACTCAATGCTTGCCTTGTGGGCTCAATCAGACAATAATGAAGACAACGACAACAAAGAGCTAAGCTTCAGGGATGTTAAATTTGAAATCCTATTCTACAAAAAAAAACTTATGTGTTTAACTGATGCTTTAATTAATGCCTTTTGTAGTCTTCCGGAGGATAGAGATTCCTTGTTTCTAGAACTAGAAGAATCTGAACACATTAGAAAAAATTTAGTGGATGCTACTACTAATCAAAAGAACATCACTGAAACTGTTAAAAAAGAAAATAGTGATCTCCCAGGGGAAACTACTGACCTAAGGGAACAGATAGTAAAGCTCTTTACTGGGTCGAAACCTTAAAGCTTTGAAAAAAAAGGAGATAGTTATTGAGGGGTATGTTAGGCTTCAGAATGAGGTGAAGGCCTTGAGATGTAGGAAGAGTGTTGAGTTTTAGAAAAACGAGCTTCTCCAAGCCAATCTATAAAAGGTAATAAATGATCTTGAAAAATCTTTGAAGTGGACCTAGTGCGTAGAAGCTACCCCAGGTTTGTTCACTAATCTCAGTAAAGAAGGGCGGGGAGCAAGGTTCCTAAGGAAGAATGATCCTTGCAACCCTCATAGAAAAAATACCACTACATCTGATTAATGGCCTCGTACCCAATGTGGGAACATTAGACACTTCTTTTAGGGTGTCCTGGCCAAGAATCAGTCAGTTTCAAGAATTAAAGTAGCTGCTGAAAATGTGATCGCAACTGAGGGACCAGGGTCTTATTATAGAGAGCTCTTATTCACCCTATTGGTTACTACATGGGACCAAAACTTGTTTGGGTTCCTAAAACTAACTCCTAATTTGGTGCGCATGGGACACTAAAGGGAAGATGTCAACAATAATTCATGAGCAGTAGGTGTTAGAAATACATGATAAGGAACACCACAGACTTTCTTTCACTAAAAGCCCTGCAAGGAGGGAGTGTATCCCTTGGCAATGGAAAAAAGGGATACACTCTCATAGTTGGAAAAGTTTGGAAGTCAGTCACTCTGTTGAAAATGTGTACCACGTCACTGGACTTGAGTATAGTCTCTTGAGTGTTTCTCAAAATTTGCTTTAAAGGAAACAAGAGTGGGGATCTGGCCATTTGTCTTTAGGCGGTTGACAATGATGCTGAACTATGACATAGAAGACTTGGTCCATGGTGTGCCTAGGTCACACATTAAAATTCAAAAGAAAATAAGGGGAATGATGGCATCTATAGTTGTATGCATCAAATCAGATCATGGGACGGACTTGACAATTTCAAATTTAATGAATTATTTAATGAAACGACATCACTCAAAACCTCTCAGCTCCTACTCAACAACAAAAATAGAGTAGTAGAAGAAAGAACAGCACCCTGAAAGAAATGGCAAGAACAATGTTGACCGACAGCGGACTTGCAAAGAAACCATTGGGCTGAAGTTGTCGACATTGCTTGCTACTTAAACAGGTGAATGATCAGATCAATTCTAGATAAAACCCCATATGAACTACTAAATGGAAGAAAATCCAAGCGGACCTACCTAAGAACATTTGAATGCAAATGTTATGTTCTCAATAATAGAAAGGATCAGCTTGGTAAGTTCGGTGTTGAGAAAGATCAAGACGAATAATCCTTGCTTGTCCCTGGTAAAGTCATCGACATGACTAATAGGAAGACATATTTTATGAGTCAAGTGAAGAAGACAAAGGAAGATGATGCAGCTTCATTATCAGCAGAACTAAGCACTTCATTACAATCACTGAAGTTGAAGGAAAAATGAATCATACACTTAAAAGGAACTCCACTGGCATCTCAGAGAAGGATAGAGGAGAATAAGCCAAACATAAAGTCATAAAATATGCGGATTGGATTATAGTCATACAAGATGAGCTGCATGAATTTGAGAGAAATAATGTTTGGCATCTGGTACCCATAACCCCATATTGAACCCTTATAAGAACCTGGTGGGTGTTCAGAAACAAGCTCGGTGAGGATGGAATCACCGTAAGGAATAAGGCCTGAGTGGCCAGGTTAAAATCAAGAGGAAAAGAATGACGATGATGAAACTTTTTGGGTCTTCAAGTGAAAAAAATTCAAAAGAGCACCTCCATTTGTCAGCAATAATACATCAAGGAACTATTGAAAAGGTTTGACATGAAAGCATCAAAAGTAATAGTCAATTCCATTGCAGTTGGTACCCGATAGACATGGATTAATCTGGAGCTCCTGTGAATCAAAAAATATTAGAGGAATCATTAGATTGCCTCTTTATCTCACTACCAGTCATCCTATTATTTTTAGCTTCGTATTGTGCACAAGGCTTTAATCAAATTCCGAAGAACATCACTTGAAGGCTGCCAAAAAGGATACCGAGATACTCAAATGGCCCTCAAGACCTGGTGCTATACTATGCAACAGGTGAAAATTTTTTTATATGCCGATCTTGGTTGTGGAAGTTATCTTGCAGATAGAAAAAGCAATTCTGGGATGACTGATTTCTTGGGATCATGTATCATCTCTTTGAGTATAAGAAAGCAAAGTTCAGTGGCTTTTTCAGTAGCTGAGGCTGAACATGTAGCTGCAGCATTTTGTGGTGCTCAACTTTTTTGTATCAAGCAGCAACTGGAGGATTTTGGAGTTCTCACTAAGAGTGTGCCCCTCCTATATGAAAACACCAATGCACTTAACATAATAAAGAATCCAGTTAGAAGGACCAAACATATTGATGTGAGGTATCATTTTCTAAGAGACAATGTGGAGAAAATATCGATATGCATTAAGTCCTAATGTACAAAAGATCAAACTGCAGACGTTTTTACCAAGGCACTAAGTTGAAATGTTTTGAAAGAAACAGAGTAAAGTTGGGACTATTGAGGCCAAACTTAGGAGCAGACTCTTTTTTGGTTTGGCTAGTGTTATTAAGAAATAATGAGTTTAAAGTATTTTCTGGCCGTGTCTAACTTACTTTAATACTGTTGCAGTTAAACACGAATGATGAGCATAGAAGCAGTAGACGCAATACATGACAGATAAAAGAGGATTTCTTTTAAGAAAGGGGGACATGAAGACAAAAATGCATCTCAAGAACCTCTTTCTTGTACGTAAGGTTAGTAGTTCTGTGGACCCCTTATTTCACATCTTAAAAGATAAAAAATACAACAGCCATCTCATCAACTTTTTAGTTCCGAATGTCACGTCTCTTTAATTCAAACGTTTCATCTCCCTCTGAAACATCACAATTTTCTATATCCAACCGATGTGTCAGAACCGATGCCTATCCAAAAATGCTGAGTTGATGAACTAGGTTATTGAACTTTACACCATTGTCTTAGAACTTAGGTCTAAGAATTTAACACTGTAATTAGGAACAGGTAAGAATAAATTTTATAACACACATCTCACCTTATAAGAAAATTTAAGAAAGATGAAGGATGATTTGTACAAGAAAAATGAGCAGATAAGAGTCCTAAAAGAAGATCTAGGTAAGGTGAAGCATGAACTAGATAGAATTTACAAATGGAATAAGTCCATTGACACACTATCCTGGCTACTAGAGCACCACAGTAGAAACAAGATAGGACTTGACTATGGGATCCCAGATCCTAAGTCGGATCCCAAAAGCAAAGACTTCACACTTCCTGAAAACAAAATCTGGAGACACTGTGGCAAGACTGCTCATCACAAAAGTGAATGTAATGCAAAAGAAAAGTCCAGTCAAAAGAAAAAAAACCTTTGTTCAAAAGAAAAATAGGCTGCTAGGATGGGCCAAAAGAAATTTAATTCACCCTTTTACTTATATAAAGGGACCCAAACTAGTTTGGGTTCCTAAGACTAACCCCTGATTTTGGTTTGTAGGTCTAAGTGAAGGAAAGTAGCCAAATATGGTACACAGATAGTGGCTTCTCAAAGCATATGACTGGAAGTAAGAACCAGTTCCTTTCACTTGAGTATCTAAATGGAGGTAATGTCTCCTTTGGAAATTGGAAGAAAGATGAGATCATTGAGGTTGGAAAGGTAAGTAAGAAAGAGTCACATTCCATTGAGAATGTCTACTTGATAGATGACTTGAAATATAGTCTATTCAGTGTATCACAACTGTGTGACAGAGGTAACCTGGTAGCATTCACCTCTACAAAATGCTTTGTGATTAATATTACCACTGGCAAGATTGTTTTGCAAGAAAAAAGAGTTAAACATATTTACATTGTAGATTTGTCCACTCTTTCAGAAAATAAACTCGCTTGAGTGTGTTGGATAATGATCCCCTCATATGGGACAAAAGACTTGGTCATGAAAGTCTGAATCAACTCAACAAATTAGTCTACAAGGACCTGGTGATAGGGTTACCTAACATCAAGTTCAAGGAAGAAAAATTTGTGAGGCATGTGCTTGGGGGATGTAGGTAAGATCACCTTTTTAAAAGCAAAAAAATGGTAAGCACAACCAGGACGATGGAACTTGTTCATATGGATCTCTGTGGTCCAATTAGAACCTTGAGCAGAGGTGGTAGAAATATGTGATGGTACTTGTTGATGATTACTCAAGGTTTACCTGGATACTATTTTTGACATATGAGGATGAAGCAATTTACATGTTTATTGGCCTTGTTAGAAAAACTCATAAACAACTAGGTAATCAACTCGCATCAATCAGGTCTGATCATGGAACCAAATTTGAAAATGCTGTTTGCTAAATTTTGTGATGAGCATGGTATAGATCATTAATTCTCTACCCCTTGGATTCATCAACAAAATGGATTAGTTGAATAAAAGAATAGGACTCATGAAGATATTGTTAGGACTCTTCTTCTTTCTAGTAAACTGTCCCAAAGCTTCTGGATAAAGGTTGTAAATACTGCATGTTACACCATTAATAGATGCATGACTAGACCTCTTGTAGAGAGACTCCCTATGAGTTACTTAAAGGGAGAAAACCAAATATATCTCATCTTAGGGTATCTGGATGCAAGTTCTTTGTGCACAATAATGGAAAGGTCTCCCTAGATATGATTGATCACAGAAGTGATGAGGGAGTATTCTTGGGATATTCTTCACATAGCAAAGCTTATAAAGTGTAAAACAAAAGAACTTTCTGTGTAGAAGAAATCGTACATGTAGTTTTTGATAAAACTAACATTCTTTTCGGAAGGCAGGAACATGAAGATAATTTTATTAGGCTGGTAAAACAATTGACTGAAGTCACAACTCAAGTTAAAGATGCACCAAAAGAAGGAATATGTGATGGAACAGTTCTTCCATCCAGGGCAACCTGACAGGGGGAACTGCACAAAGAAGAAATGAAACCAAACCCTTAATGGAACATGTCCATGACCCTGTTCCTCATTAACAGAATATGGGAGAAACATCAAATAGAATCCAATTTGTTGTTAAACCATACAAGTATCAAATTTCTTATCCCATTAAGAACATAATTACTGATCCAACATCTGGAGTTAAAACTAGACCGCAATTAAAGAATATATGTGCTTTTTATGCTTTTTATCTCTTATTGAATCTAAACATTTTGATGACGCTTTGCAGGATGCAGATTGGGTAAATTCAATGCAAGATGAGCTCAATAAGTTTGAGAGAATTCAAGTTTGGCATCTAGCTCCCAAGTATAGATCAGTAATTGGCACTAAATGGGTCTTTAAAAACAAGCTTGATGAAGATGGAACAGTTATAAGGAACAAGGCAAGACTGGTGATCCAAGGCTATAGCCAAAAGGAGGACATAGATCATGATGAGACCTTTACTCTAGTTGCAAGACTGGATGCAATGAGACTCCCCATCTCCTTTGCAGCACACATGGATGTCAAAATTGTCTTCCTGAATGGCTACCTAAAAGAAGAAGTGTTTGTCAAACAACCTCCAGGGTTTGAGAGCAAAAAGTGTCCGAAACATGTGTACAAATTAGACAAGGCTCTCTATGGAGTCAAGCAGCCTCCTAGATCATGGTATGCGAATGTCCCAATTCCTGCACGCATGGCTACAAAAAAGGAAAAATTGACACTACTTTATTCTTGAGAGAAAAATGTAAGCATCTTCTTATAGTATAAATATATGTTGATGACATAATTTTTGGGGAAATTACAGACAAACTAAGTAATGATTTTCCAAAATTAATAGGGAGTGAGTTTGAAATGAGTATGATGGGTAATATTTTCTTTGGCTTACATATCAAACAAAACCCAAATGGAACCATGATCCATCAGCAGAAAGATGCAAATGAGTTGATTCATAAGTTTAAAATGGATGAATAAGTTTAAAATAGACACTCCCATTGCAACAGCTGCTAATTTTGACATATATGAACCTGGTTCATCTGTTGACCAGAAGTTGTATAGGGGTATGATTGGTTCACTTTTGTATCTTACTGCTAGGCCTGATATAGTTTGCACGGTAGGGCTTTGTGCTCGTTTTCAGGAAAATTCTAAGGAATCTCACTTGACCGTTGTGAAGAGGATACTGATATACTTGAATGGGACCACTGATTTTGTGTTTGGTACCTTAATGGTAGTAATTTTAATCTAGTGGGATATGTTGATGATAACTATGCAGGTTTCCTTATGGATGGGAAGAGCACTTCATGTATGGATCATTATCTTGGTTCATGTCTTGTATCATGGGCCACTAAAAAGTAGAGTTCAGCGGCCTTATTCACTACTAAGGCTGAATATGTTGTTGCAGCCTCTTGTTGTGCTCAATTGATGTGGATCAAATAGCAGCTAATACATTTTGGCATTGAAGTTGGTTGTATTCCTATATTTTGTGATACCACTAGTGCTATAAGTATGACAAAGAACCCAGTTCATTATAAGAGGACTAAGCACATAGATGTTAGACATATCTTTATAAGGGAAAACTATGAGAAAGGATTGATTACCATAGAATTATGTGCTACTAATAAATAAATTAGTGATATCTTTCTGAGTAGAGAAATCTTTGAAAGGAATATCTTAGAATTAGTGATGGTTAAGATCACCTAATGCAGCCAACTCAGAAGCACAGTGAAAACAATGAAAAAAGGGGAATATTGAATATATATATATAAATTCGGCTAGGAAATCTGGAACACGTGTAAATATCTAGATTAATTTTTACTCAGCTTCATACTGTAAATAGTATACTCATGTGACATGTGTTAATATAACTCACTGATCTCTAAAAAAATTCTCTATTGTGGTAAATTGAGGCATAATCAAGAGAATTTTAACTGAAGAACCTGGTTCATCGGTATTGGTTCATCTGAATGCCAAGGTATATTTTCTATACTTTTTCCAATTAGAAATATAAATATTTAAATCATGAGCAGAGTCCTACCGTTGTTCAACACACTAAAAAATCCTATTCATTTGTTTTCTGAACCAAATTTGTTCTCATAAGAATTCTCACAACAAAAAAAAGCCTAAAATTTAGGGAAGCTTAACCATTCGTTCAACCTGCAATTTTAGGTTGACTAGACCTCTAATTGACTGCTAAAGCTACTATTATCCATTAAATGACCCTCTCTCTTAAAATACCTAGTATTACCTTCTGCCACCCTCATTATACTAAACCGTCAAAAATCCTTTTTCATTCCAAATTGTTTTCTTCTCCAAAAGCCTATTTGCCAAACTCTCTCAAGGAATCAGCTACAATGTAGAACCCTGATGATAACCTAGGGACTCTTCCACCACCATCCCCTTCTGGTTCCTCCATTTCTCCTCCACCTAGTACAAACCCCCAACCTATGAAAAGATGTGTTGAAATGCTAGCACGAAAAACTATTGCCTTAGGTGAACTTTCAAAGAAATAAATGCACGATTGAAGGCTGCCCGAGTCAATGATTATGATAACTCAGACGTTTCATTGAAATCTATGAGTGAGGGGGAAGGAACTGGGTCGTCTGACTCTGAGAAGGCACAAAACCCCATTTCTGAGGTAAGTCATGCTTTATCTGAAAATTTACAAAATAGGTTTTTTTGGTCGGACCTGTTAGGGATGTAGAAATGCCTGAATTGGAAAGTAGCGGAGGTAATAAGAAAATTTAAACAGAAAAAGAGAGAGAGAGAGAGAGAGAGAGAGAGAGAGAGAGAGAGAGAGAGAGAGAGAGAGAGAGAGAGAGAGAGAGAGAGAGAGAGAGAGAGAGAGATAGGGGTGAATTTGGTGATGTGAGGGGAAAAGGGAAAGGAGTGGATGATTCCTCACCCACTTTAGAATTGCCTGTACCAGCTATTTATTGGGTTGCATAGGAAACTGTGGAAGAAAATGGCAAGAAGTCAGGAGGAAGTGGTTTTAGGGAGGCTGTTGAAGGGTTGGTTTATCTAGGTTCACGGGAAAATGAACCTGGTTCATCTATTGAGGAGATACTAACATACCTTATAAAGAAGGTAGGTGCCAGTTATAATCCAAAAAAAGGAAAACCCCAAATCCAAAAGCCCCTGGTGCCGCTAAATCTTCTAGGAAATGAAATGCTTCCTCTCCAACAACTATTGAAATTCCCTTACCAAAAGGAAGAGCCATAAGAAGCAAGGTGAAACAGAGTGAGAGTGACCTACAAAAGGCTTTGGCTGAAATTAAGAAGAAGAAGATGGATAAAGGAAAAATTAAGGTTGTTGAGCCCTCAGAAGTTGTTGATGTCGAGGAGTTGGAACAAGTCCATCAGGAGGACCATACAACAATGAAGGTTCAGACCCCCAAGGCCAAAAAGTCTCAGACTTCCTCCAAGAAGTCTTCATCCATGTCTAAGGCTGTTGAACCTTCATTGGCCAAGAGGACAAGCTCTGCAGTGAAAAAAAAAACAAGTCAAATTTTCTAAAATTGAGGAATGTAGTGGTGAAGAAAAAGTGAGTCTGATGGTGAACAAGACTAATTGGACAAGTCTGGCAAAAGGAAATTTTTGAATGGAAGATTGTTGAAAGAATTAGTGGAACCATGAATGGTTCAGTTGGTTGATGCCCTCGCTTTTCAGGGCTGGAAGGTAATGGTCCTTCAGATGGATGGGATATTGGCCAAAAATGAAATCATTGAATTCATGGTGAATGTTGAGGTTAACGATTGCAGAGTTACAAGCAAAGTCAAATGAGTTCAACTAAAATTTGACACAGAGAAGTTGGGAGAGATTCTAGACATCCCTACTTATGGATATGATGACTACACCAAATAGAGATGGCCAAGTTTTGATTCCCTTCCTCCTGCCCTTGAAATCACTAAGAGATTCTATGATGTAAAAGAACTTACTAAGGCCAAGTTTGTGCACAAGAGTGAGATAAAGCCACATCAGAAAGTCATTTTTGAGTTTGACAACAAGTGCATACTGCTCACGCAGAAGAGAAGGCATATTACAAATTATATGGACTTAGTTTTGATGGAGAAACTTCAAAGTGGAAGGCATATTAACTGGCCTGCATTCATCATCAAACCACTGGACAGGGTTATCAAAGGCTCTAAGGCTCATACCACCCCAATGGCTTTACTCTGACTACGGTTCTAGATAGGTGTAATGTGTCTCCAAATAAATGAGAAATGGCCACAAGCAAGGATTAATTTGACATTAATACTCTACTTGCTTGTGACTATATAGTCAATGCCATTCCAAATGAACCTGGTTCATCCAAGAAGACACCTATCAATAGGGGTGTCCATTTGATTTATCGATTCAATTTTGATCTTTATCGATAATTATTTATCGATTATCGATTAGTACATATACTTATCGTTATCGTTTCAATAAGGTTTTGATTTTTTCGATTTCAATTTATTGATTTTTGGGGCTTGTCGATTCGGTTATCGATTACACCAATAAGAAAAGATCATTTTCTCCTTTGTTTTGTAACTGTAGAGTGAGTAGTTGCAGTTGTAGACTCGGAACGTTTACTTTTATCATCCACTTTATCAATATTATCATTTTCAGCCATGTGAAGTAAATGAATAATATAACTTACAGTCTTAAACGAGTTTGCAACTTGGCTTATACTTGTATATGGTACTAAAAAAACAAGCCCAACCTTCAAAGTAGCACACCTCTTGGTTCAATCTTTAACACATTCTTTCTTCTGTTTTGAACCTGAATAAAATTGAAGATAGCTAGTCATTAATTGACAATGTATAAATGATAAAAAACCTAAAAAGCACAAGCAATAACAGATTAAGATGAGAGCGGGATTGTGCTTACGCCTCCTCATTAATGTTGGAGATTCCAGGCAATGTAGCTGCTAATAAGGATGTAAAAATCATAAGCCACGTGTCATGAGTTCCATAATTTATGTCAGATTAAACGTTCAACTTTTTGTCACTTCAGAAGAGTTCCTTCCTTTAGATGAATGAATAGAAATATTCAATTAAAGTTGAAGATCACATAGTTTAGTAAAATATTCCACCACGAGGAAGATAATACTGCAAAGAAATAATAAAAGAAAACGCATTTCATCATAGGTATCAGATTCCTAGAGAACCAAACATACAACAACAAAATATCCTGAACAGCTTGTTTTAATCAAATATAATGTAAAAAGTAATCGAAAATTGACACATAGTTACATCAAAAATCACATTAGAACAGTAAAGAACATGCAGCTAAGAAATAGTAAATGCTTATCCATAACCTTTGCAAAGCATGAAACTAACATATGAACAGATAAATATATGAAATTAATTGCAGAAATAAGAAGATGGCAGTGAAGAAATAGTCATACCTGACACTAGAACAAGGAGGTGAAATATAATCAGCAGCTCTCTTGTTACTTTGTAAGCAGAAAGTGAAGACTGAAGAGTCGCCTAGTTTTGGGTCTACGCACAGTGAAGGCTGAAGAGAAGCAGCGTTGAAGAAGGGAGAAAAATAGGGTTAGTTAGTTACGGACTTAAGTGAAGGGAAATGGTAGTATTATAAAATAAGGGAATATTTGTCTTTTTAGTATATCTTGTCGGTTTATTGATAAACCGATAAATTAAAAAGATAAAATCGAAATCGAAGTCGATAAACTGATAAGGAAAATTTCAAAACTCAATCGAAATCGATAAATTGATAAATCGATAACAAAAATTTGAGTCGATTTATCTATAAATCAATTTGAATGTACACCCCTACCTATCAACGGTAAAGTCAGGGCTCTTGTTCAGGAAAGTGAGGTCAAGGATGCTGAGATAGCTAGGCTGAAGGCTCGATTAGTAGATGTTGAATCTGAAAGGGTTGCTCTCAGAACTGAGCTTACCAAGAAAAAAGAGAAGAATGATGGGATTCTTCGAAATATGCGGAATCTTCTCCAAGCTCAAAACCAACCTCTAGCTCCCCAAAGCCTTAGGAATTCCAGTCTTTATCTCCCGAGCAAGTCTAGTACCTTCAGTGAACTGGATTAGGGATTTTTCTTTCTTTTTGCTCATGTTTTGAATATTTTTGCTTTCTGGTTGTGCATTGTGGTAGCAACATATCTTCTATCAATGATATCTACTGTTCTTGCTCTTGTTAAATGTTAATATTTCCTCGATAGTTTAAATATGTTTGTTTTTTACTGATGATTAATCCATGATTGCACTTGCAATTGCCCCAGTGGCCATGAGTACTTATTAAAATTAGGGACTCACACTTTATTTATGCAACTTTTTAATGATGCAAAAAGGGGGAAGAGATATTGTGCTTTACATATTCTGGATAAGTGATATTTATAGCCTAATTAACTTGGTCCTTGATGATAAGTGAATTTTTCTAAACTTTGTATTTATGGTTAATATGAGTTCTTATAGGGTCTAAGTGAGTTAAAAGCACATAGTTTGTCATCATAAAAAAGGGGGTATTTATTGGCCCAAGTAAATGTAAAGTTTTGAAGACCGACAAAAGAACTCATACATGGACGAGGTCCATCTTGTCAAGCACAGTCGTGATCAACCCAAACATGTGAGATGCACGTGAAGGAGATAAATCTAACTTATCAGAAGTAATATCTCATGATTTGATCGAAAAGATTGCATATTTGATAAGGAGAGAAAGATTCCTTACACGAAGAAAACACAGTTTAGGAAGAGGATAGAGTTAGAGTATGAGATCAACTAGAACTCTTCTACCATAGAAGTGTAGCATCTGTATCCCAGTCAATCTCTAATTACTAACCCCTTAAATATAAGTGTTGTTCTCTTTTCCATGTAATGCACATAAGCATAAGAAAAAGGTGAACTGAGGGAAAAATAGCAAGGAAATTTTGCAAGCAATTTATGTGTGATTCATGCGTGCAATCCTGAAGCTACTAGAACAACATAGAAGAACCAGATCCAAGTGTTTATCTTTTATTCTAGTTCAGCTGTAGTAGGTCATTTTACATTGTACCTTTCAGCTTTTATAGAAGCAATTGTATTAGGTTCTTAGAGTGTTCAAGTTAGTGTTAACTTGAAGTTATCGCAATAGTTGAGGCACTATGCCACAATGGGATTAGAGTTAATCCTAGATTTACAAAAGCGGTTTTTTAAATGCAGTTTTTGGCTCAATGATTTTAGTGAAAACTTGGGAAAACCCTACTGAGTAGTAGGTCGTACTTTTTTCACCTTTTTAGAAAGGTATTTGACATGTAAAAATCTCTTTGTTCTTTACTTTCTTTACTTATTATTCCGAATACTAGTAGTTCGAACACATAGAAAAACCAGGTCCTTCTATAATCAAGTTAAGCGAAAATTGGATACATCAAAAATCACCTTCCCCCCCTATTGATACCCAATTGTTTCCCTAGGTATTTTATAGTCAATATAATTTTAAAATAACATATATATGCATATATGGACATACCCAAGTATTTTGGTATTTTTTCAAATTTTTAATGATTTTCAAAATCATTTATTGTCTGTTTAATTACTACAAAATTAAATAATTATTATCAATATTATCGTTTTGGTGAATAATCCATTTTATTCTCATATTTACACCAAAATATAATTAACATGATTTTTTAATATTTTTATATATTTTTTGGTATTTTTAAAGCTAAATTGAATATAATTGCAATTATAACCTATTATTCGATTAATAGCATTTTATAATTAAAACATTAGTTCCAGTATTTTATAATTAATATGTATGTGCTATTAGTTGGTTCAGTACTTTTAATTTCTTTTCAAAATCATTTTTTACTATTTTTACAAAATGAAAGGAAAACCTAGTTATTTAAAATAAAGCCCCGTTTACATTTCAATTCTAACCTAAATTAACCCCAAATTAACCCAATTACCTATCCCAACAACCCATTGGTTCCTACCCGCCCAGATTACTTTTAGTCCTAGCCGTTGATCATTTTGATCAACGGCTCAGATTACCCCTTTCATTTTTAGTGCCATTACCCTAACCTAATCCCTTCATTTCATTTTGACAGCCGCCCTTGAATCCCTTCCTCTCCCAGTTCTGTCTCAGCCTCTCTCTTCCACAGCAATTGATGGCACGTATCTACCTTATGTGACTCATACACGTTGATTACTATGGTTTCAAGGTCTAACCTTGACGAAGACTGGCCTAGACCTTGTCCAATTCGAAGATTCCGACCATCTCCAGCCTTGCTCTGATGGCTCGTGGTCTTCTAGGCCTCTTTCTGACCTCATCCGACTTAGATCGAGTTTTTACAAGCCTTTCTCATTATAGGGTTCTTCTAAAACCCTAACCATTTGAAACCCTATGTTATGTTCTCACATGCCTCCTCACTATGTTCTGTCATTCTTCTGATATGCTTTGCCTACTGTATTCTTCTATCATGTGATTAAATGTTCACTGTTTTCTCCTCTACTTTACCTATTTTAAGTTTCTTCTAAAAAAACCTGCTGAAAATATGTATTTCTTCTACCATTTCTTCTACTCTCACTATGCTTCGAATCATTGTCTTCACTCTGTTTGCTCTGAACTTTCTAGTGTACTTGTTTGTTTTCTCATGAGTCTCTGAGTGAGATCTTTGAGCCTCTTTCAACTACTCGCCCCTTCGTCTCTTTATCTAGTTAGAGGCGAAAATCCTAGAATTTGGGGATTTTGTTTGCATAAGATTCTAATTCTCCTACTCTTTTGTTCAATGGAATGAAAATTTTCTTCTTGTTTTAAGCATTCATGTATGCTTTATATGTGTATTGAATCATTCGTTAAAATGTTTTCAACCTTATTATTGAATTAGAATTTTTTTTGGGTATCTGATTATTACTGATTTCCCTTAAATGAAACCTTTATTCACCTTTTCTGACTGGGTTCGTTCATATAAAATCTTTGACTTCTGATTTCCTGGTTGTTTATTGATTCATTTTCCTTAGTTATACAACCGTGTACTATCAAAACATTGTCCTTAAATAACCTTTATTCACTTACCCCTAATTTGGTACCTTGAAAAGAATTTGGTTAATTTATTCCCGTATTTAGTTTATGCCGTTTGAATTCGAATCCCTTAATTACGATGTTTGGTGTAATTGAGTAGCAATAATCTTTCAAATTATTTCCTGCCTTGCTTTCGCATGCTTTCTACACTATAAATACACGACTTCTTTTCACAAACACACAAAAACACACTGAATACACTTCACAGCTTCACTTAATTCTCACAACCTCTTCTAAATTTTTTTGCACTTTGGCATTTGCAAGACTTCTGCTTTCATTTTCTTTTTTTCTTCTGAAACTGGTATGTCGTAGTTACGATTCTAGCATCAACTCCAATATATTTACTTACCAGTTCTTATGTCCATGCTTACTTTACCGCCTTGTAGAATTCAACCTTTATGGTAATATGCTTATGTCTTGCTCTATGTTACTGCAATGAAACACATTCCCCATATCCCTCTATGTGTTTAAGTTGTAGTTTAAGACATGGCAATATACATAGTTATTTTCCATGGATAAAACGGGATCTATTGGGTCCTAGGCTCTTTAAATTTCCCATACCCCATTCCCTTATGTGTGTTTGAGTTAAGGTATAGCCTGGCAGGATCCAAATTGCTAACCAGGGCTGTACATGACCTTCAATAGGTCCTAACTCTCTAACTTTTTAGCTGCCAAGCCGGCCAGGGGTGTACCAACATTCCAGTTGCACTTACACTTACTCTTAGACTCTATGTTCTCCCCCCATCCTATGAGCCTTGCCTTGGGACCTTGAGTTCCCTCTAAACTTGGACATTGGAGGACATGGCCTTTTACACTACACTTTAATCCAATTCTGCAATGATATCTGGGGTGTAAGCATTACCTAGAGTTCTTGTAACTCCTTGGAACTTTGACACGCCGCCCAGATAAGAGAAAGGCTTTGGAACATGATCCTAGAAAGTTAGTTTATCAAATGTATTCGACTATGAGTCTGAATTAGGCTCTCCTTGGTTGGAATTCTGGTTTCGGACGTATTTTTATGTATTTTTTTGGCATAATTATCGTCTATAATAATCATGTAATAACATTTGGGGTTGGCTAGTGAAAAAGGGTGGGGAACTGTGCATGCAATGGGTAGATGGGATGCCTATACGAATTGCTATTTCTAAAAGTTCTGCATTTTCACTAAACTTCTGCACCTCACCTAGAGACCTTGCATGTAGGATTTATTGCTCCTAATGTTCTGCACCTTATATAGATCGTTGAAAGTTTGCATTCTCATATAAATACCATGTCTACAGGATTTCCTGCATTATCATATGGATATTATGTCTTTAGGGTTTTATAAAACTTCATAATAGTTTACCACGCTTGTAAGTCGATTTCTAAAACTCTGCATTTTCATATAGACATTATGCCTGTAGGACTTTCTGCAATTTTGTACATCCGTCATTAGGCAAACTTGTTATAAGATTTTAGTCACTAAACCATTGTATATAGATGACCTGCCTATAGGATATCCACATAACAGTAACAATGTTTAAAATAAAATGTTTAAAATCAGTGACGCTTAGAAATCATGCCTATAGGAGCTATTAAGTAAACCAAAATTGCCAACTCAATTAAAAACAGTAGCAATAGCGCCTACATACTTGCAGATTTTATGCCTTTGTAACTGACTATCTTTTTTGTTGCGACCAACTCACTTTCTTGTCTCTGAACCTGATAGATTTTATGCCTATAGGTCATATTTTATTCCTAGGCAAGCCTTAGGATAAAATTTATAACTGCATCAGTCCCTGATAATTACAACCAGCAGGCGGGCCTAATTCACACTTCTTATCTAAAAATATGTGATAAATCAACCTGCCTAACATTTAAGTTTAATTAAGACTTAATAAGTACCTGTAAGACATTCTAAACTATGTGCATTTTTAACTTGAGGAGGTTTACTTGAGCCCTTTTATTGATATGTGTTTACCATAACTGTATTGTATGTTCTGTTTGTCGCCTTAGACATTAACCTTTTAAACTATGAAATCCCAAAACTCCCCTCCCCTTTTAGGATTAGTATTGCTAAATGCCTCCTGGACTGATAGAACTGGGACAGGTAATAGCATGCAATAAGCAACGATACTATTCTGCGCTTTAATACCTTAACAAGGTGGGAAGGGTAGACTATGGATATGATAACCGGTGTGCTAATATCACGTGTGAGCCCTCTTCTGAGGAGTAATTATTGGATATTGCATAGATGTGATCCATATTAATCATAAACATATGACCCATCTTCCTTTATTTTCTTTCATCTCTTCTTGTAAAACTCTTTATATCTTTCTTCTCATAAAATTCTGCCCTCTCTACTTATCTTCACAAGTTTTCAACTTGATTGTAATATTATATACAAATCCTTATTTGAGCATTAATTGCTTAGGGGTTTATGTAAAGTCACAATTGTAACATGGCCGGGAACCACACTTGTAGATCTTGAGGGGTTCCTAACACATTCCCATCGGGATAATTTCTATCTCTTACCCTAATCTATGGTTTCTTTAACTCAATCCCTTCTTAAAGTGTCCTAATGCACTATAATCACTAGGTGGCGACTCTCCAACTCCAAAACCCAATTCTCAAAAGGGAATAGAGTTTTCCTCCCAAATGTCGTAAACCCGATTTCGCTTTAGAAACAGGGGCGTCGACAGCATGGCGACTTTGTTGGGGATTCTGTAGGCTTTTAACATTGCATGTTATTTGCGACTTTACTGCTTCTTTATCTCCTTTATTTAATGTCTTTATCTCTTTCAACTTTGAAACTGACTTGTTTCTTTGTCTCTCTTTTCTTTAACGCTTTCTTTTATTGCATTAGTTTCAATGCTATTGTAATTACGAGCAATTATTGTAATCATTATCTTATGAACGTGTCAATACATGACAACTTGTTTCATTCTTGTAACTGCATCTTCAATATCATATTCCACTCGTACCAAACAAATACCATAACATCGCTTATAATGACTTGTTGCACTCTTCCAGTATTATCACCCACTAAATTTGGCAAAGGCGTATTTGTGGTTAAACCAGTCGATCAGTGGTGCATTCGACGGTTCTATGCCTTTCCATCTTGAGTTTTCCACTCAAGGGTACCGATCTAATACCCCATAGAAACCTCACTCTACTTAACAGTGCATGCATCATGGTCAAACCTAGCTAAGTCGATTATGTCGTGCACTTAATGACTCATTAAGATAGCCTTGTCCAAAGTGCACTGGGTTTTCTTGAAACCCAAACAGACACCACCATATTCTGTGCATTTATTTGAAGAACTAAATGCTTTTTATGCTAATTATTGTTTTAAACAGTCGAGTCCAATGGGGTAAGGTCCTAACACTTTATTTTGCGGAAAATGAGGCATGAAGTCCCCAGATTTTGCATCGTAACAAACATTTACCTAAGGCTACTATGTTGATGGAAAAACCTTCACTCTAGTGATCAGACGCTCGTCCGCAAGAATTTAGGGAATTTTCCTTCTCTTTTGGAGATCCAGTCTGACAACAAAATCATAGAGGCTACAACTCTGTTCTAGGATAGTGACATACCGTATTCCGCTTTGGGATGCCTGAAAAGACTCATTTAATCGAGAAAATTAGAGGTTTAACTAGTATTTCTTGGGAGACTCCAGATTTGCTTATCCTAGAAAATTACAAGGGTAGGGGTTTCTTCAAGATGATGGAACTGAACAAAAACCCAGACTTAACCTATTTGAATGACTCTTACATTCCATTTGATTATATGTACAAGAGGTACGACCATAGCAAGTCATACCACACTTACCCGGATGATTTTTCCCTTACCTCATTGGGATATATCCACAAGAGTGTCTTCGTCTTTATGTTTTGCTTTTTGGGAATGATAGTGTTCCCCATGAAGAAGGCTAGGATCCACACCAGACTAGCCATGGTAACTAAGACTTTGAGGGAAGGAATTTGCGGGCAGCCTTTCAGCAGAGTACCTATGATTGTTGCTGAGAAATACCGAACCCTGGATAACTCTCAACAAAGGGCCAATCATTTTGAGGTTTGCAACTTATTACTCTAGCTCTAGCTCATGGAGCACCTCTAGAAGGGTGAGTACCGGTAAGAGATTCTTAGCATAGATGGGGATGATCTTATCGCCTTCCATCGGCCAAGGCAAATGAATTATATGCCTAACGTGTTCACTCAACCAGAGCACACTTTAGGATAGGTAGAGTTATTTGAAAATATAAAAGAAGAACAAGTGCAGTGGATGTTCAAGTAGTTCCCTACGTAAGAATTCATTGTTCGGTCCCAAGACGCACCATTTCTCATACTCATTGGTCTGATGGGAACTTATTCTTATGTCTGTTGGAAACACGTTCTCAATGCAATATACTAAAACGTGTGTTCTTTTGTGTAGGTTTTGATGAATGACAAACGAAGCAAAAATTGATATATGACGAAGTTCAAGAAACAAACGCACAATTGATATACAACGAGATTCAAGCTCAAGACAAAGTTTTATAAGTTTAATTGAGTCATTCTTATTTGTGATCTTGATCCTACAACTTGACTCGTAACATGGCTTCCCTCATAAAACTATTTTCCAAAATCATGCATATTCAATTTAATGCTAAATGATTTTAAATCATGCATATTTACTTCAGTCAAAATGATTTTTAAACATGCCTCTAAAATCTGGACTAAGATAATCGATTATGTACTTATGATAATCGATTGTTTTAAGCCAAGACTGCATGACAATCCATTGTGAACTAATGACAATCGATTGTGAGTAAGACAGTGAGCATCATGTTTTTCAAACCTGCATGACAATCGATTGTGAACAAATGACAATCGATTGTGATGAGGCAGTGGCCATCAAAGTTTTTCAAAACTCAGAATAATCGATTGTGAAGCTAATGACAATCGATTGTGAAGAGACAGTGTCCTTCAGATTTTTCAAAGTCACAAAATAATCGATTGTGAACTTATGAAAATCGATTGTGTTGAAGCAGTGACTTCCAGACTTTTTCAAAACTATTAAATAATCGATTGTGAGTATATAACAATCGATTGTCAAGAGGCAGTGTCTAAAATGATTTTCAAAAACTGATAAGTAATCGATTGTTGACTTTGGGCAATCGATTGTGAAGCTGACCGTTGTCGTAAAGTTTTCAAATACCGTCAGGTAATCGATTATTGATTCTGTATAATCGATTGTTGTGATTAAAATCCGGAAAAGATTTTTTGAACGTTATTGGGTAATCGATTATTGATTTGGTATAATCGATTGTTTGATTAAAATCCGGAAAAGATTTTTTGAACGTTGCTGAGTAATCGATTGTTGGTTCTGGACAATCGATTGTTTGTGGTAAAATCTGGAAAGGATTTTTTGAACGTTGCCAGTAATCGATTATGGATTGTAAGTAATCGATTATCAAGCATAAAATCTGGGATTGAATTTTGATCTGACTGGCAGACAATCGATTGTTGGGGTTTGACAATCGATTGTCAGTGAGTAAAATCAGCAACTCTTAATTGGCAATTAGGCAACGGTAATGCCAAGTTTTTCAACTATAAATACAGCTTCATTTCAGTGTTTTAAACACAACAACATACTACAACTGATCATTACATTGCTATAAGCTTGCATACTTTTGTTTATCATTTTATATTCAATTTCATAAAGCTTTTGAGAGCCATATTCTTGTCCAAAGTTGTTGTGATCTAGAGCTTACTTCTTTTACTCATACTTACTCATAAAGGAGTATTTTGTTGAGTGTTTAGTGTTTTATACACTTGTAAGAGAATTGTGATTCTCTTGTTGTAAGGAACTTGTGTTTCCTTGGTTGAAGTCTTGGAGTGTTGTACCTCCGAGCAAAGGTATTAAGGCTTGTGTCCTTACGTTGTAAAGGTTTGTTGAGCACCCGTAAGCTTAACAAGTTAGTGGAAAATCTCGAGAGAGTCTCTCGGGGACTGGACTAGCCACGTGTTGTGGTGAACCAGAATATATTGGTGCGTTCTTTCCTTTTTGTTTATTTAACGCACTTATTTATTTCCTGCAAATTTTAATTTCCGCAAGTTTACGCTAAATTTTATTATAATGCTATTCACCCCCCCTCTAGCGTTAAGCGTATTTCTAACAATTGGTATCAGAGCCCAACCCTCTGAAAACTTAACAGTTTGAGAGAACCATCCATGGCTTCTACTCGTGATTCTTTTGCAGGAATTGATGAAGGACAGTGCTCCACACGACCACCTCTATTCAACGGTACAAATTACACGTATTGGAAGGAGAGGATGAAGATCTTCATTCAGTCCAACAGCTTTCACCTCTGGAAGGTGATAATGAAGGGAAACCAAATTCCAACAAAGAAGGTGGAAAACGAATGGGTTCCTAAGTCCGAGGATGAGTATGACGCGGATGACATCCGAAAGGTTCAAAATAATGCTAAAGCAATTAATTTATTATATTGTGCTGTTAATGCTGACGATTACAGGAAAATATCGTGTTGCACAACGGCAAAGGAGATGTGGGATAAGCTAGAAGTTACGTACGAAGGTACGGACCAGGTAAGGGAAGCAAAAATTGATTTCCTAACCCATTCTTATGAATTATTTCACATGAAGGAAGGTGAAAAGGAGGACGAAATGTTTGAGCGATTTTCAAAGATCACCCTCTCGAACAGGTAATTGGCAACGTTGGAGACAAGGTAAGTACCCGAAACTCTCTCAAAAATACCTTAGAACATACTGCTTTTGTTTCTCAAATTGAACCCAAAACCATCTCAGAAGCAATTGGGGATGAATTTTGGACCTTGGCAATGCAAGAGGAGCTTAACCAATTCGAACGCAATGACGTTTGGGATTTGGTGCCAAGACCCGAAGGTCATACCATAATTGGTACGAAATGGGTTTTTCGCAATAAACTAGATGAAAATGGTATAATCACTAGAAACAAAGCTAGGCTTGTAGCAAAAGGCTATAATCAAGAAGAAGGCATTGACTATGAAGAAACATATGCTCCCGTAGCTAGATTAGAAGCTATTCGCTTATTGCTTGCATTTGCCTCTTCTATGAATTTCAATTTATATCAAATGGATGTGAAAAGTGCTTTTCTAAACGGTTTTATTCAAGAAGAAGTTTTTGTTGAACAACCCCCCGGTTTTGAAAACTTTAAATCTCCTGATCATGTTTTCAAACTCAAAAAGGCTCTTTATGGTTTAAAACAAGCTCCCGAGCTTGGTATGAAAGATTGAGTAAGTTTCTTTTGGAAAATGATTTCATTAGGGGGAAAGTTGACACAACTCTCTTTGTTAAGCATAAAAACAATGATATTTTGTTAGTTTAAATATATGTAGATGATATTATATTTGGTGCTACTAACAATGTTTTATGCAAGGAATTTTCCGATCTAATGACAAGCGAATTTGAGATGTCTATGATGGGTGAGTTAACATTCTCTGTTAGAAACAATGATTATAAGAACACATATTTTGAATTTGCAAGTGCTTTCAAAATATGTACAATGTGGGCTAGGTGAGATAAAACATAAAAATATGTGCCATTTTTGTTATGGTGTGAAGTCATGTATATTTTCTTGTAATTCTTTCTTTAAAATAAGTGATTTTTGGTTTTTTTTTCTTGTGGTCCAAAATAAGTAATTCTTTAAGATTTCAAGAATAAATTAATTATTTTTTCCTACATTACCCTTGGAGTAATTAATGTTGGAGTGTGTCTTAGCAGTATTTTTATGTGAAGAGATAGTAAAGGTTAATATGGTTAATTTTATTGCTTATTAATGGTAAAATGTGAATTTCTTAATATGTGTGAAAACAACCAAAAAATCACTTATTTTGAATCGGAGAAAGTATTGTATAATTATTATCCTAATAATTATATCAATTCTAATTACCTGATGGCTTTCCAAACTGACCTTGAAGTAACTAAGGTTTGGCCTTGGAAGAAATTGAAGTTGCCCATATATTCACAGTGCCATTTGGTATATATTCGAGGTATGAAGACTGTGTGAATAGAGTCATTTTAATTTGTGTCTCACACAACTTACACTAGTTGTGTGAAGTCTTTTTTTATCTCATATGTTCGTTGACTGATATCTTATGCTTCTGGGTCCACAAAATTATGGGACCTACACAGTTGTGAGACAAAAAAAAGAGGCCTCATACAACTAATGTCGGATGTGAAAGACAAAATAATTTTTTTCCTGTGAATCCGATACATAGTTTGTATTCAGATTTTTGTCAAGTGTAAAAATTGTACCGAGGGCTTATTAACGCTCCCTATCAAAGTAAATTCAATTATGAAGAATTAAAATGAAAATTAAATCTCTCGTTAAGAATAATTTCTTTCAACAATTCCTTCACACTTTTAGTGTGAACTGTATTGGTCAAAATCTGAATGTCGCAACTGACCTGACCGACGTACTGCCTAAGCAACAGGGCATCGACAGATAATATATTCCACTCCATGTCTCCTCTCTGACCTTCGACGAGTAGGTGAGAGCGGCATCTAAAAGCACGACTAAGATATATTAGAGGCAATAGGACATCGAACTAAGCAAAGGGCAAGGGTGTCACGACTATATATAGCAAGAGAAAGCTTTCAACAAGGGGAGGGTTTCTCCTGTTCTTTTTCTAAAAAAAAAAAGCCAAAATATCTCTCTCTTATTATTCCTGATAGATAAGAATGAATTTCTAGAAAACACGTAAAGGTCTCCTCATTGATTGATGGGAGTCACGGTATTGAATCTCAATAAGATCATTTACATTCCATTCACCTTACATATGACCCATATTGCTAGTTCTTTGATCTGAAATTTATTATGTCTGACTAAGATTTACCCCTTCATCTTTGATTTATTTGTTTAAAAAGGTTTTAATATCTTTTGAGTCAAATAATTTATAGCTGTCTGTGAGGATTTCTTAGTGAAATTTCCTAGTTTCTTCCAAATCAAAGCCAAGAAATACAATAACTCACCAAAAGGAGTGCGAAGGGAAAACCCAACCCATGCGAGACACAGGAGCAACGCAATAGAGAAGAAGAGCCAAGCAAAATTACCAAGCTTAGAAATCTTCGCTCCATCAACCATCGATATGTCAAACTAGACAAACGATATTACCAACATATTCTCCCCCTCCGGACCACCGGACGGGGGTAAGAAAAATATCATTCTCACCTCCTGCTTTTTGTTAAAGCAAGAATATAAAATCCGCACGGGTGAGCGAATAAAGCAACATCTCTGTTGAACAAAAAAATTACTTCAGCACAATCGAAATACCGACTGCCGGTGACATCTCCGAGCCGGATGGGAGGAGTCAAACAAGAAAACCATAATGCATACACAACACGAACCTAAGCAAAACATTAACATCTTGTATTCCCTAACGTTGCACTTTCTGATACAAGCAATATCAAACAAACTGGGACTCCCATGGAAGATGCCCGATTGTCTAAAAACTAGGACTAACGACAGGTTACTATTTCGATAAGTTCAAAATAATACCCTTTGATGCCAAGGGCCTTCGCCAAAAGTGAAGGTACAAGAGGGGGAGTGAATTGCATATAGTTTAAAATTAATCGTAATAAGTTGACTTAAAACTTTGTTAGTTGACTGAATATGACAATAATGTAGATGAAGAGTTTAGCGATAGTTGTGCAGAAAATTAAATGCAGAAATGTGACACCAGGAATTTTGATACTGGTTCGAATTCAATGTGAATCCTAATCCAGTCCCCTTGGATTGCAAGGGATTTCTCTTCAAGTAAATGATTTTTTTGTCGAGTACAGATTTTATCTTTTTAGCACAGCCTTTCATCACTCGTTGATACAATGCCTCGCCAGTAGAAATATCTCTTTCTATCCCTGACTTGTTACACAACAAATCTATCTAGACTACTGTGCTTGTTTGCAGTAAATTGAAGAGAGCTATTTTGGTTTGATCAAAGTATACTAAGGCTAAGGTTGCACTAGGAATTTATACAACATATGAATGATGAAGGATCACCCAAGGGTTTTGATCCTTGGAAACAGTTGATTCTTTCCAAGAATAAAGCACTAGTCTTTGCTTCAATTCAGATCCTTTTCCTTTGGCTGGAGATATGATTTGACAAAGTTCTTCCTTGGTTATCGGACCTTCCAGTCTTGACTGCTATCCAGATCATCCGTTATCGGTTGTCTTCAGTGATAAGGTTTTACTCGTGCATTAAGGATTGCGTTGAATCTTTTATTCCATTCAGACAGATTTGATTTCCAGAATCATGGGGGTATTCCTGATTTGCTTATGTAATGTTGATCCTTTCCTTGAGCGACATGAGAGATTACAGTAGCTTCCTTTTAGGATTTCCTTCCTTGTTTGCTATAGTAATTTCAATAGTTCTGCTTCCTTGTTTGAACACCACGGCAGCTTCCTTTTAGGAGTAGTTCCTTCCTTGTTTGCTTTATCAATTCGAATAGTTCCATGTCCTTTGTTTGTACACATGCACATGTATATTAATTGCATCATTAAAATATGATCTAACAATCTCCCCCTTTTTGATGATGGAAAAATTAATATACAAGAGATTAAACAACAGTTGACTTCCCTATTTTGAGATTGGCGGACTTGGCTCCCCCTTATTGTATGGTCAACTGGTCTTGATATCCCCCTCACTATGTACAGTTGAATAAATCTCCCCCTCAATGGTTGGAGTCGACTGGTACCTGTCACAAGAAGAGTACCTATGCATATGTCGTAGCATAGTCGACTTAACCTGTATAGGAAGCATAATCGACTTAACCTATATAGGAAGTAAATAATATATGCATAGTCGATATGAACTACTTGACTACCCTGCAGACGACAAGTTAAGATACATATTGATGTTCTCCCCCTTTTTGACATCATCAAAGAGGGAGCAGCAGGCAAAAATAATATACACATAGCAAAACAAAAAAAATCATCCATGGGCATAGCCCAACCACAGCGAAAATAAGATTAAAATATAAAAAAAGTGTCTGAAGACCATAATCAGCTAACGACGCAAGAAGTAAGTAAGGGTGTCGCAGATGGCCTCCTTCAACTGATCAAAGCTGGAATTGGCAGCAATGCTGATTCCATACAGCCTGTCATGGACTTCCTTGAATGCCTTGACCGCATTCTCCCTTACCCGTTGCACAGCCACCCTAATTTTTTATACATCTGACCCTACTTCCTTGGAAATAGCATTAATAGAAACCACAATTGACTGTGTAGCTAACAGTAGAGTCTTGATATCTGAGAGTTGAGTCACTAAGGCCTGAGGGAACAGGAGAGGGAATGAAAGAGGGTGAGGGCTTGATTTCCCCATGAGTGTGCTTGGCATCACTCTCACCCTTTTTGACCCAGACTCCCTTGAAACTTACATACCCAATGTTATAAAAGGCTCTAGAGTTGTAGCATTTTGACACAGATACAAAGGGGTAGTCTGAAAGATAAATTTGATGAGCTTCCAGAATATGGGTGATGGCCATACCGTAGGGAAGGCTGGTACTCGATCATAAAATTGATAACCCGGGAGGAAAGCTTGATTTTGAGTTTGGAGATGAGACAGTAGACGAAGAAGGTGTCCCTTTGAGAGATAGTTGAGAAAGAGTCAGTTCTGGGAAGAAGAGTGGTTGCAACAATGTGGGCAAGAACCCTAGTTTCAAAGCTGACATCACTGGGCCCTAATTGATTTGAAAGGGTTTTAGAGGGATTTTCTACAATTATCTTTTTAGCTTGATCAAAGGTGATCTCAAAATTCCTCAGGCCAGACATTCTTAAAAATATTAGGAAAACCAGAGCAACGACAGAGAAAAAGAGAATCAAACATACCACAGTCAAGAACAATGTGTTTACCAAGAACAAGAGTTTCAAGCCTATCAGATTTACTGGAGCAAAGATTTGCATAGAACATGCGGACAAGGGGTTCATACACTTTAGGCGGAGAAACGGAGAGAAACTTATCCCATCCTTGATACACGAAAAGATCCTTTACCTTACAGTTGATAGACTCCATATCATCGAGATTTACCACTCTACCCTGGGCAATGGGCTTTTCCATGAGAGAATAAAGAAATTCTTATTTGGGGTGTCCCAGAAATTTAGGTCAGATTCAAGAGAGGCAGAGAAATAAAACTTTGATTTTTTTGGAGTGGAAACAGGAAGATCATCCATGGGACATTTACCATCAGCTTTGTCACCTAACAGTTGGGAGTTTTCATAGAAGGCTTCTTGGGAGGAGGCACACCCCTCAGGCGATCAGACCCTAGGTCTACTTGTTCAGGAGGCACGGGGGAGGGTTTAGCCTTAGAACGAGTACTTTTTCTGGTGGAAGTAGAGGAATTTTTAGAGGTTTTAGCCATGGGGATGGAGAGGATTGGAATTGGTAGAATGAGGGGTTGGTGAAGAATGTGGAAGATCGGTGAAGAGGAAAGAGATGAACATGACTATGTAAAGAAAAGAGGGTTTGACGGTTGAGTATAGAAAAACGAAAAGTTATCAGATAAAGGGACGCATTGATTCGCCTTCCATATTTGGCTGTAACTGATGGGAAAATAGACTAGAAGGGAAAAGACGACGGCATAATTAATGAATTGAAATAAAGCAATTATTACATATTTTTGAAAAATAACAATTTGGCCCTAAGGGTTTTTTGTAAAACAAATAATGCCAAGTAATTCCCTTAGAGAGCAAAATTTTTCTTACAACAGCGATGCAGTAAAAATATCATCTAATTGGGCAGAAGTGCCAACAAAAGCTAATTCTATATCTCCCTTAAAAACATGATCTCTAATAAAATGATGTTTATGTCTATATGTTTGCTCTAGAATGATGCGCATGATTTTTAGAAAGACAAATTGCACTTGAGTTATCACAGAAAATTTGTATAGGTTTGAAAGAAAGTTCCCATCCATAGTAATTGTGCACAACATTGACCAATAGCTAAGTACTCAACTTCAGTAGTCGACAATGCAACTGATACTTGCTTTTTACTGTTCCATGATATTAGAGCTTTTCCTAGTAATTGACATGTGCCACTCGTGATTTTCTTGTCTTCCTTATCACTAGCTAGATCTGCATCTGAGAAACCTTCTAATTTAAAAGAGTTAGAACGAGGGTACCACAATCCATGAGACACTCTGCCAATAAGATATCGAATAATTCTCTTTACAGCAGTTAGATGTGACTCCTTAGGAGCAACTGGAACCTGGCACATTTACAAATGTTGAACATAATATCTGGTCGACTTGTGGTCAGATACAATAGGGATCCAATCATTCCTCTGTATTTGGTTTCATCAACTGGAATACCTTGTTTGTCCTCATCTAGATTTGTAGCAGGACTCATAGGTGTTCCAATTGATTTTGCATTGCTCATACCAAACTTTTGGATCAGCTCCTTGGTATATTTAGATTGGCAGATAAAGATTCCTTCTTCAGATTGATGAATTTGAAGTCAAGGAAAAAAGTGAGCTCACTCATCATGCTCATTTCGAATTCACTTTGCATGAGGTTTAGTACTACCAAAGATAATATCATCAACATAAATTTGAATTATAAGATTACCTTCATATGATCATTTAATGAAAATGGTAGTATAAATTTTACCTCTGGTGAACCCATGATCAACCAGAAAAGTACTTAACATGTCATATCAAGCACGTGGATCCTGTATTAATCCATATAGGGTCTTAGTAAGCTTGTACACATGATACAAAAAATTTGAATCCTCAAAGCCCGGAGGTTGTTTCACAAATACTTCCACTTCAATGAATCCATTTAAAAAAGCGCTTTTGCCTCCATTTGGAAAAGTCCGAATCTTTTAAACGATGCATATGCTAACAGAATCCGTATTGACTCTAATCGAGCTACTGGAGCAAAGGTTTCATCGTAATCGACTCCTTCCTGATCGTACTCGACTCCTTCCTGTTGAGAGTATCCTTGAGCAACTAGTCTGGCTTTGTTCCTTACAGCTTGACCTTCTTCATTTAACTTGTTTTTGAATACCCATTTGGTTCCAATGAATGAGACATTTCAGGTCAGGGCATCGGCTTCCATATACTTTATTTTTTTCTAAATTGATCTAGTTCTTTTTTCATATCATTTACCCAGCTTGAATCCTTAAGAGCTTCTTCTACTTTTTTCGGATCTATTTGAGAGATCAGTGCAATGTTTGCTTTCTTTTTATGAGCTGCCCTGGTCTTCGTTCCTTCATTTGGATCACCAATAATGAATTTCTATGGATATTTAGTCTCACTTTTCCACTCATTTAGTCGAACAATTCTTGTATTCGACTCTATACGTTGTTCTTGAGTTTTATTTCTAGCTTGTTCAGTCGACTCGACCGTTCATGTGGAACTAGTTGACTTTGGTAAATTTTCTTTGTCCTGAACTTCTTGTGTTTGATCTTCGTTTCCTACATTAATGCCTTTCTTGACCAAGATATTATTTTCATTGAACATAACATTAACTGATTCTTCTACACATAAAGTATGTTTATTTAAAACTCTAAATGATCTGCTATTTAAGGAATAACCAAGAAAAATACCTTCATCATTTCTTGGATCAAATTTTCCAAGATTGTCCTTACCATTGTTATGAATGAAGCATTTGCTTCCAAAGGGATGAAAGTAACTGATGTTATGACGTTTACCTTTCCAGAGTTCATATGGACTCTTTTTCAGAATAGGTCTTATCTAACATCGATTTAGTATGTGGCATGCAGTACCAACTCCTTCATCCCATAAGTGATTTGGTAAAGAGTGTTCCAGCAGCATAGTTCTTGCCATTTCTTGAAGAGTTCTATTCTTTCTTTCAACAACTCTGTTTTGCTTAGGTGAACGGGGAGCAGAGAAATTGTGGGTGTAGCCATGGTCATTACAGAAATCACCAAATGCCTTGATTTCAAACTCGCCTCCATGATCACTTTGGATTATGGAGATTTGATAACCCTTTTCTCTTTCAATTCTCTTACAGAAAACTTCAAAGTTTCGTAAATCTTCATCTATATGAGATAGAAAAATCACCCAAGTGAAATGTGAAAAGTCATCAACAATAACAAATGCATATTTATTTCCTCCTATGCTAGCAGTTCTAGTAGGACCAAATAAATCCTTAAGAAGTAATTGCAAAGGTTTTGACGTGGACACTATGTCTTTATTTTAAAAGGAGTTTCTAGTTTGCTTACCCATCTGACATGCATCACGTATATGAGTTCTAGAAAAATTCAGTCTGGGTAAACAATGACTAATTTATGTTTGGACAACTTCTCAATCAGATGCATGCTAGCATGTCTTAATCTTCTATGCCATAACCATGGATCATCAAACATAGAAATTAAGCATATATGACCATCCATATTTTCAAATTCATTGTCACGACCCGAATTTCCCACCACCGGGGTCATGATGGTGCCTACTATCGGAGCTAGGAAAGCCAACCTTTTTAAACATTTCACAAGTTTTAGTCTAAACATTATAATAACTGAAATAAATAATTAATAATACGCGGAAGACTTTTAATAAAAACAATAGCAAAGTGAGGAAGTTTATAACATGTCTCTACCCAGTATCTGGTGTCACTACTCACGGACCACTAAAGGAGTACTAAAAACATCAGTCTGAAAGAAAGTACACACGAGTTTGCCTCAATACAAATAAAAAAACTGAAATCAAATAGAAGAGACTTAAGGCTCGCGCGCGCCAGCGAACTACCTAGGAGTATCTGGACTAAAGGCACGCTCCCAATCTACTGTTGCGGTCCGTAAGCTGTCTCCTGACCTGTGCATAAAAGGCACAGAAGTGTAGCATCAGCACAACCGACCCCATGTGCTGGTAAGTGCCTGGCCTAACAAGAGAATACGTTATTCTAAGCAGTTAAAAGGGAGGGGAGCATGCTGAGGGGTACAACAGTTCCAAATATAGAAAACAGCTAACAAGAATGAAAACTGAGCAGTTAGCAACTGATAATGAAATACCGATAAAGCTCAACACCCAAAACAGTATCCTCGTTCATATTCCCTGTGCGGCACGCAAGATCCTTAACATTCAATACTGTTGCGGTGTGCACCCAATCCTTGATAATTAATCCGTTGCGGCGTGCAACCCATTCCTCGACATTTAGTACCGTTGCAACGTGCAACCCGTTCCTCAATTTTTACCAACAAAACTCACCCACATCATTCGCAATTCAAGTGCGAAGGGAGTAGCATCAAAATACCAAGTGTCCCGACAAAGGAATGCAACTATCAGCCCAAATATCCCAACAAGGGATAATTCAAACTATATTTAGGTCCCGGCAAGGGAAATGATCAGTGAATTTACACTTTTAAACACGTTAGCTACCAGCAGGTGCTAAATCGAGCCAATGCTCCAAAATTATAAAAATTCATTATTTATCCTCAACCGTTCATGCCATGTGAACTAAACCAATTCCAATAAGAATCTAGATCATATCATTTTCAATAACGCAAGTTAAGACCCACGGTCATGCTAGACTCGGGTGCATAGATAACCGTCACCATACTTATGCACCGACTTCACAAGCACTTAACAAATAACATCCTAATCCTATTCTCTCAAGACAATGTTAGATCAAACACTTACCTCGAAAGCTCCAAACTCAACTCACGCATCTAGGATAGCTTTACCCATCGAATTCGCAACAAAACCGCTCGAATCATGTCACAAGTTACCCAAATGTATCAACAAATGTTAGTTAAATCAATTTGAATGCATAAGAATGGATTTTCCAAAGTGTTACCCGAAAATTACCAAAATTCCCCCTATCCCACGTGGTCAAAACCCGAGGTTCGAACCAAAACCGGATTACCCATTCCCCCACGAGTTCGTATCTATGATTTGTTTTGAAATCGAACCTTAAATTGAGGTCCAAATCCCCAATTTTAAGAAAACCTAGGTTCTACCCCAAATCCCCATTTTGACCCATGAAAGCCTTGATTTTAAGATGAAATCATGATAAAATATGTTAAAGATCAAATAGATTGAGCAAAAGTTGACTTACAATTGAATCGGGGACGAAAGGGTTTGAGAGAATCGCCAATGGATGTTTGGGTTTTGAAAATATGAAAAGTGAGCTTCAAATCGGCTCAGTGTAAAATATGCAGGTGCAGATTTCGCATTTGCGAGAATGTGTTCGCAATTGCGAACTATGAAGAAGAAGGGCGGATATCGCATTTGCGAGGAAATGTTCACAATTGCGAACAAGGCAGAATTTGGTGGACTTCGCATTTGCAAAGGGGGGAGTCCGCAATTGCGAACTCTGGGACTTTGGTAGGGGTTCGCTTTTGTGAAGAAGTCTTCGCTTTTGTGAAGAAGTCTTCGCTTTTGTGAAGACTGGGTTGAAAGGAGGGACATCGCATTTGCGAAGTGAGCAGGCCAGGAGGGGATATCGCATTTGCGAGGCAGTCTTCGCAAATGCGAAGCCTGCAGGTCAGGCATAACAGTTGTTCCAACATGCAACAAAATGAACTCGCGGTCTACCCAAAAGTCTTCTGAGCCCTTGGGGCAGCAAACCAAACATGCACACAACCTCAAAAACATCCTATGGACTTACTCGTCCGATCAAATCGCCAAAATAACATCAAAATCTATGAATCAAGCCTCAAAACACAAAATTCTCCTTTCAATTCTCAAGAATTTCAAATTTCCCATTTTTAGTTTGAAACACGTCAAATGACGTCTATTTTCAACCAAACTTTATAGATAGAGCTTAACCATCATTAAGAAATGTACCGGGCATCGAAACCAAAATACGAGCCCAATACCATCACTTTCTGACTCATTTTCATTTCAATTTTAGATATCAATTTCAGATAAACAATTTCTTTCAAAAATTCTGTACTCAGGCCTGGGACCTCACATATTGATTCAGGGAATACACTCGGGTCTCATATTTTCCTACGGAACCTCCGGGACTATCACATCACGGGTCCGGGTCCGTTTACCCAAAATATTAACCAAAGTCAACTATATCAATATTATTATCAAAATTCATAATTTTTAATTCAAAGTTCATATATTCCCACATAAAAAATTTCCAGCTTCATGTCCGGATTACGCACGTAAATCGAGGTGACCAAATAAGTGGTTTTCAAGGCCTCGAAAGCATGGACAAAGGAAGAATTACAGTGATGACCCTTTGGGGCGTCACATCCTCCACCTCTAAAAAAATCGTTCGTCCTCGAACGGACAAAAGGAAGAAGTACCTGAGTCCGGAATAGATGGGGATAACAGCTCCGCATATCAGACTCGGACTCCCAGGTAGATGCCTCAGGAGGTTGACCTCTCCACTGAACACTCACTAAATGAAAACTCCTCGACCTCAACTGTCGAACTTGCAGGTCTAAAATAGCCATCTGCTCCTCCTCGTATGACAGATCCTTGTCCAATTGGACGGCGCTGAAATCTAACACGTGGGCGGGATCGTCGTGATACTTCCGAAGCAAGGATACGTGAACAACCGGATGCACGGCTGACAAGCTAGGCGGAAAGGCAAGTCTATAAGCCATCTTCCCCACGCGATTGAGAATCTCAAATGGGCAAATAAACCTAGGGCTAAGATTACCCTTCTTCCCGAATCTCATCAAGCCCTTCATTGGCGATACACAGAGCAACACTCGCTCACCAACCATGAAAGCAACATCCTTGAACTTACGATTTGCATAACTCTTCTGCCTAGACTGAGCTGGCCGAAGTCGTCCTGGATGATCTTGACCTTATCCAAGGCCTCCTGTACTAGATCTGTACCCAATAACTGAGCCTCTCCCGGCTAAAACCATTCGACTAGGACCGACGCCGCCTACCATACAACGCCTCATACGGAGATATCTGAATACTGGACTAGTAGATGTTGTTGTACGCAAACTCTGCAAAAGGCAAGAACTGGTTCCGTGAGACTCCAAAATCAATGTCGTAGGCTCGGACCATATCATCAAGAATCTGAATAGTCCTTTCGGACTGTTCGTTCGTCTGGGGGTGAAATGATGTACTCAACTTAACCTGGGTTCCAACTCATGTTGTACCGCTCTCCAAAAATATGAAGTACACTGCGGACCCCGATCCGAAATAATAGATATGGGCACCCCATGAAGGGGAACGATCTCTCTAATATAAATCTCAGCATATCTCTCGGATGAATAGGTGGTGGCAACTGGAATAAAATGCGTTGACTTGGTCTTCCTACCAACTATAACCCATATAGCCTCAAACTTCTTCTGAGTCATTGGAAGGCCAGTAACAAAATCCATGGTGATTCTTTCCCACTTCCACTCGGGAAGCTCAATCCTTTGAAATAACCCACCAGGCCTCTGATGTTTGTACTTCACCTGCTGACAATTCAAAAAACGAGTCACATATGGAACGATGTCTTTCTTCATTCTACGCCACCAGTAATAATGTCTCAAATCCTAATACATCTTCGCGGCGCCCGGGTGAATAGAATACAGAGAACTGTGGGCCTCCGCTAAGATCGACTCCCGAATACCATCAACATTGGGCACACAAACTCGCCCCTGCAATCTCAATACACCATCATCTCCCAAAGTCATTTTCTTAGCACCTCCCCATTGTAGCGTGTCTATCAGGACACATAAATGGGGATCATCAAACTGGGGCTCCCGTATACGCTCCATCAACAATGAATGAGCAACTGTGCAAGCTAATACCCTGTTAGGCTCAGAAATATCCAAACTCATAAATCGATTGGCCAAGGCCTGAATATCCAAGGCAAGCGATCTCTAACTGACTGGAATATAGGCAAGACTACCTATGCTAGCGGACTTCCTACTTAATGCATCGGCCACCACATTGGCCTTTCCCGGGTGGTATAAGATAGAAACATCATAATCTTTCAATAACTCCAACCACCTCTGCTGTCTTAAATTCAACTCTTTCTGCTTGTACAAGTACTGAAGGCTCTTGTGATCCGTGTACACCTCACACGTCAACACCATATAAATAATGCCTCCAGATCTTCAAGGCATGAACGATGGCTGCCAACTCTAGGTCATGAACTGGATAATTCTTCTCATGGATCTTCAACTGCCTCGAAGCATATGCTATGACCTTGCTATTCTGCATCAACACTGTGCCAAGCCCGATACAGGGAGCATCATAATAAACAGTATAAGGCCCATATCCCGTGGGCAAAACCAATATCGGTGCCATAGTCAGAGCTGTGAGAAGCTCTCCTCGCACTCATCTGACCACCTGAACTGGGCACCCTTCTGGGTCAATCTAGTCATGGGGGCCGTGATGGATGAATACCCCTATACGAAACGTATGTAGTAACCAGCTAACCCCAAGAAGCTCCGTATATCTGTAGCTGAAGCTGGTCGAGGCTAGTTCTTGACTGCCTCTATCTTCTTCGGGTCCACCTGAATACCCTCTGCTGATATGCCATGACCTAGGAATGCGACTGAACTCATCCAAAACTAGCACTTTGAGAACTTGGCGTACAACTGACTATCCTTCAAAGTTTGAAGAACCACTCTGAGGTGCTGCTCATGCTCCTCCTGACTGCGGAAGTATATCAAAATGTCGTCATGAATACAATCACCAAGAAATCAAAATAGGGCCTGAACACTCGGTTCACCAACTCCATAAATGCTGCTGGGGCATTGGTCAATCCAAATGACATGACCAATAACTCATAATGTCCGTACTGAGTGTGAAATGCTGTCTTAGGAACATCAGACGCCCTAATCCTCAACTGATGATAACCAGGCCTCAAATTTATCTTCGAGAACACCCTGGCACCCTTAAGGTGGTCGAACAAATCGTCAATCCTCGGCAGTTGATACTTGTTCTTTATCGTCACCTTGTTCAACTGTCGGTAATCAATGCACATCCTCATCGACCCATTCTTTTTCTTAACAAACAACACTAATGCACCCGAAGGTAATACACTGGGTTTAATGAAATCCTTATCAGGCAACTCCTGAAGCTGCTCCTTCAACTCTTTCAACTTTGGCATGTCCTTGCGATATAGCGGAATGGAAATAGGCTGAGAGCCCGGAGCCAGATCAATACAGAAATCGATATCCCTATCAGGTGGCATACCTGGCAGGTATGAAGGGAAAACCTCGGGGAACTTCCGAACAATAGGAACAGAGTTAATAGATGGAACCTCTGCGCTGGAGTCACGAACATACGTCAGATATGCTAGAAACCCCTTCTCGACCATGCGTCGAGCCTTAACATACGAAATAACAATGAGGGTGGCATGAGTTGGGGTCCCTCTCCACTCAAGTCGAGGCAAATCTGGCAAAGCCAAGGTCACGGTATTGGCGTGACAATCCAAAAGAGCATGATATGGGAACAACCAGTCCATCCCCAATATAACGTCAAAGTCCACCATATCTAAAAGCAATAAGTCGACACGAGTCTCAAGACCCACAAATACCACCACACATGAATGATGCACTCGGTCGACCACTATAGAATTACCAACCTGTGTGGACACATATACAGTAATACCCAAGGCCTCACTAGGCATGATCAAATAGGGTGCAAAATAGGACGACACATAGGAATACGTAGATCCCGAATCAAATCATACTGAAGAACCTCTATCACATACCAGTATAGTACCTGTAATTACAACATCTGATTCTTGGCCTCCGGCCTGACTGGCAATGCATAACTACGGGGCTGGCCCCCACCTCCCTGAACTGTATCTCTGGGACGATCTGTTGCGGGCTAACCCCTGCCTCTGGCGGTCTGAGCTCCACCTCTATGCTCCCTACCTCAACCTCTATGGCATGTACCCCCGCCTCTAGCTGGCTGGGCCACCTGTGGATCACCTGCTGCCTGAATCATGGGACGAGGAACCTACTGCTATGACCGAGCACCCCTCAACCTCGGGTAGTACCTCCAGATGTGGCTGAGGTCTCGATAGCAAAATGCGGCAACTAAAAATACTGAGGCTGACCCTGACGCCCTGAATGGCCTCCCCGAAAACTCTGGAGCGGTGGTGCTCTGATGGGCTTCTGATCTGAGTAGTGCTATTGAGAACCGCTATCGCCCGCAGTACCATGTGAAACCTAGAGTGCTGACTGAAAGGGCCTTTGAGGGTGGCCCCTGTCATATGAATCTCTACCTCCAGATGAGGTACCACTAAATATACCAGAATGTTGAGGCCTCTTATCTGACCCCTGACCACCTCCTCGAGCGAGTGCCACCTCTACCCGGCGGGCTACATTGGCCACCTCCTGAAAGGTAATATCACTACCAACTCCCATGGCCATCTGAAGACGGATTGGCTAAATTAATCCATCGATGAATCTCTGGACCCTCTCTCGCTCTGTAGGGAGTATCACAACAGCATGGCATGCAAAATCAATAAATCTAGTCTCACACAGTGTAACTGTTATGGCCCTGCTGGAGGCGCTCAAACTTCCTACGAAGTGCCTCTCGCTGAATAACGGGGAGAAACTTCTCCAAGAATAACTCCGTGAACTGATCCCATATCAAAACTAGAGACTTTGCTTGTCTAGATAGGCAATAATCTCCAAAGACATGGCCGCCCCATCTCCAGCCAGAGATGTAATACCTGTCTGAGCAGCCACTGCAGGCTGAACCACTGGAACCTGAGTCTGGGGAGCTACCTACTCCAGAGTACGCGTAGCAGGAGTCTGAAACCCTCCTCCAGCCTGAGAGGTGGTTAGTGCTACCGGTAGTAAGCCCGCTCTGGTGACACTGTCCATAAAGCCTACTATACGTACGAGAGCATCCTAGAGATCCGAGGAAAACATAACTTTTCCTGGGACCTGAGGTGGGCCCACTGGAGCTGCTGGGGCTGGAACCTCCTCCTTAAAGTCAATATGAGGCTCTATCTATGGAACTGCTGCCTGGGGCTGAGCTCTGCCCCTACCACGACCTCTAGCACGGCCTCAGCCTTTGCCTCTCGAGGGAGCTGCTACTCGGAGCTTGAGCTGCTGTGCAGTAGATGAAGACGCATGTGTCCTCGCCATCTGTGATAGAACAGAGTAGAACAACAATTAATATTTGAGAAACAGAATCGCACGACAAGAATGAAAAAAGTAAATTTTTTTCCTAACTCTGTAGCCTCTGGGGGATCAATACAGACGTCTCTGTCCAATCCCTCAGACTCTACCGAGCTTGTCTGTGAGTTGTGAGACCCAAGTAACCTAGTGCTCTGATACCAACTTGTCACGACCCGAACTTCCCACCACCGGGGTCGTGATGGCGCCTACTATCGGAGCTAAGCAAGCCAACCTTTTTATACATTTCACAAGATTTAGTCTAAACAATATAATAACTAAAATAAATAATGAATAATACGCAGAAGACTTTTATTAAAAACAATAGCAAAGTGGGAAGTTTATAACATTTCTCTACCCTGTATCTGGTGTCACTACTCACGAACCACTAAAGGAGTACTAAAAACATCAGTCTAAAAATAAATACACAAGAGACTGTCTCGATACAAATAAACAAACAGAAATGAAATAGAAGAGACTCAAGGCTCGCGCACGCCAGCGAACTACCTAGGAGTCTCTAAATTGAATGCACGCTCCCAAAAGGCACAGAAGTGTAGCATTAGCACAACATATTTATGCAATAACAAGAGAATAAACTATTCTAAGTAGTTAAAAGGGAGGGGAGCATGCTGTGGGGTACAACAGTTCCAAATACAGAAAACAACTAACAAGAATGAAAACTGAGCAGTTAGCAACTGATAATGGAATACCGGAAAATCTCAACACCCAGAACAATATCCTTAGTTAATATTCCCATTGTGGCACGCAACCCGATCCTCAACATTCAATATTTCTGCGTGCAACTCGATCCTCGATAATTAATCCGTAATGGCATGCAACGCGTTCCTCGCATTTAGTATTGTTGCGGCGTGCAACCCGATCCTTTATTTTTACCAACTAAACTCACCCATATCATTTGCAACTCAAGTGCGAGGGGAGTAGCATCAAAATACCAAGTGTCCCGACAAGTGAATGCAACTATCAGCCCAAATATCCTGGCAATGGAGAATTCAAAATATATTTAAGTCCCGGTAAGGGAAATGATAACAGAATTTACACTTCTAAACACGTTAGCTACCAACAAGTGCTAAATCGATCCAATGCTCCAAAATTATACGAAGTCATTATTTATACCGTTCATACCATGTGAACTAAATCAATTCCAACAAGAATCTAGATCATATCATTTGAAATAACTCAATTTAAGACACACGGTCACACTAGAATCGGGTGCATAGATAACTGTCACCATGCCTATGCACCGACTCCAAATAGCACGTAACAAATAACATCCTAATCTTATTCCCTCAAGCTAAAGTTAGATCAAACACTTACCTCGAAACTCCAAACTCAACTCACGCCTCTAGGATAGCTTTACCCCTCGAATTCGCAACAAAACCACTCGAATCTAGTCACAAGTTACCCAATTGTACCAACAAATGCTAGTTAAATCAATTTGAATGCATAAAATGAAATTCCCAAAGTTTTACCCAAAAATTCCCAAAATGTCCTCTGGCTCACGTGGTCAAAACCTGAGGTTCAAACCAAAACCGGGTTACCTATTTCCCAACGAGTTCATATCTATTATTTATTTTGAAATCGGACCTCAAATTGAGGTCCAAATACCCAATTTTAAGAAAAACTAGGTTCTCCCCCAAATCCCCATTTTCACCCATGAAGCTTTGATTTTAAGATGAAATGATGATAAAAGATGTTAAGAATCAAAGAAAATGAGCAAAAGTTGACTTACAATTGAATTGGGGACGAAAGGGTTTGAGAGAATTGCCAATGGATGTTTGGCTTTGGAAATTTTGAAAAGTAAGCTTCAAAATCAGCTAAGTGTAGAATATGCAGGTGCAGATCTTGAATTTTCAAGAATGTGTTTGCAGTTGCGATCTATGCAGAAGAAGGGAGGATATCGCATTTCTGAGGAAATGTTCGCAATTGCGAACAAGGCAGAATTGGGTAGACTTCGCATTTGCAAAGGGGGGAGTCCGCAATTGCGAACTATGGGACATTGGTCGGGGTTCGCTTTTGCGAAGAAGTCTTCGCATTTGCGAAGACTGGGTTGAAGGGAGGGACATCGTATTTGTGAGCTTCTTCTTCGCACTTGCGAAGTGAGCAGACCAGGAGGGGATCTCGCAATTGTGAGGTTAGCTTGGCAAATGCGAAGCCTGCAGGTCAGCTATACCAGCTAATCCAACATGCAACAAAAAGAACCCGCGGCCTATCCAAAACTCTTCCGAGCCCTCGGGGCTCCAAACCAAACATGCACACAACCTCAAAAATATCCTACGGACTTACTCGTGCAATTAAATCGCCAAAATTACATCAAAATCTATGAATCAAGCCTCGAAACACAAAACTGCCCTTTCAATTCTCAAGAATTTCAAATTTCTCATTTTTAGTCTGAAACACGTCAAATGACGTCCGTTTTAAACCAAACGTTACAGATAGTGCTTAACGCTCATTTCAGACCTGTATCGGGTGTCAGAACCATAATACGAGCCTAATACCATCACTTTCTAACTCATTTTCAATTTCTCATATCAATTTCAGATAAAAAAATTCTTTCAGAAATTCCATACTCGAGCATGGGACATCGGATTTCGATTCTGGAAATACGCTTAGGTCCCACATTTTCTTGCGGACCCTCCGGGACCATCACATCACGGGTTCGGTTCCATTTACCCCAAATATTGACCAAAGTCAACTATATCAATATTATTATCAAAATTCATAATTTTTTAACACAAAGTTCATATATTCCCACAGAAAAACTTTCTGGCTTCGCGTCCGGACTGCGCACGCAAATTGGGGTGACTAAATAAAAGGTTTTCAAGGCCTAAGAAGCACGGAGAAACGGAGAATTATGGTGATGACCCTTTGGGTCGTCACATTCATCAAGTATGTAAACATTTCCATTCCTTTTTCTTGGAAGAATTATTTTACCTGATTCGTCTTCGATGGCACATCCGGTTTTCTTAAATTTTACCTCATATCCTAAATCAAAGAGTTGACTTATGCTGAGGAGATTGTAATTTAGTCCATCAACCATATACACTTCAGTAATATCACAATTGTTGTTGAACAGAACATTACAGTGCATACTATTTCCCCTTTTGAGTCATCTCCAAATTAGACATTCCTCCATCAATTTTTGTGATTTCCTTAAACAGAATTTTGTCACCTGTCATGTGACTGGAACACACACTATCTAGATACCATTTCCCTTTGCGTTTTACTCTGTGGTGTTCCTACAAAATAAAATTATTACTTTCTTTAAGGTACCCAAGCTTGCTTGGGTCCTGGTGAGTTAGTGTTACTAGAATTTTTAGGTTTCCATATCCATTCGGGCATATGAGATTTACGAAAATGACATCCAGAGTATTTGTGTCTACTTCCATTACAGTAATGACATTTAACACTATACTGTTTTTCAGGTTTCTCATGAGAGTTGGAGTTAGCAGCCCTAGGGTTTCTTGGCGCCCTTCCAGTTGACTTGTAAGTCGACAGGTTTGATCGAAATGTGTCACACCTCCTTTTTCGCTATACACCCCCGCAAAGGGGCGTAAAGAAGTTTTTCCACTTAAAGGACAATCGAAATAGGATTTATTATAATTTATTCAAAGTCTCCACTTGGGAGATTAATAGTGTCCCAAGTCACCGGTTGAATCCCGAACCGAGAAAAAATATGACTCTGTTACAGTCTACAAACCATAAATCCAGATAAAGAATTCTGTTAACCCGGGAGAAGGTGTTAGGCATTCCTGAGTTTCGTGGTTCTAGCATGGTTGCTTAACTGTTGCATTTAACTTTTAACTGATTTTATTACATGAAGAACCTATGTGCCAATTTTTACTTTTTTAGCGCTTTTATTTAATATTTATTTCTTTTAGAAAGTGAACGTCGTTTAAAATGTGTTTTCGGATTAAGCCGCATCAAATGAACCCGCAATCCTAGACACACTCTATTCAATGTTTTAGGATTTGGATTTGGATTTGGGGCGCATAAATGCCCACCCGTATTTAGGAAGGTAAAATTATTAAAATCGCGCCTAATAGGGTCTAACGCATTGTAGTCTTTTGGGAGGGTCGTGAAATTCGCTAAACAGCCCTTCCGATTATCTAAATATTTTTGAAAACCTTTATTTAGGGCCCCGCAATTTTGTAATTTTATTGGGCGAGGCTCATCTCATTTCATTTTAAAAGGCAAGCCTAAAAAAGCAACTATGATTTTTCTATTTTTTGATTTTTGTCTCTAAAAGAAAAGAAGAAGGTCCTAATTATATTATTATTAAAGCTTGGGCTTCAAGTTCAAGTCCGGGTCCAAACAAAAGGATGAACTGTTTAGTTTATTACCCGCTACCTAACTCAAAGCCCAGGTTCATGCTATTTAAACCTTGAATGGAATTTCAGATTGGCCCAAATGACAGGCCCAAAAGACGGGCTAGAAACTTAGATGGAAATCACATGGTATAATTGCCTACAAGTTGACTGCTCCTTATTCAATTTGAAAAGTTATGAATCAACAATGTCTGGATATGTTTTAACTTTCAATTACTAGCTAAATCATCCTAGCATTAACATCTACAGGATTAGGAACCAAACATAACATGAATTTGTTAAACTACTTAACACTAGATTCGAGCCATTCACAAGATGTATTCAATCAGTCCAATATTTGTTCATGCTTATGCAATTAGGATTAAACAAATACAAAACATGTTACAATTAACAATGTTGGAAAAAAAACTAGACAGCATCATCAGGAGCATAACTTCTATTTATTCATTTTTTCAACAGCATTGATACATCAACGGGGCTCGAAATATGTACCTGGAAGAGTGAACAAAGGAGAAATAAGGTCCGCAGCAGTAACCAAATGACTACAAGCAGAATGTTTCACGACTCAGAAATGTTCCGGAATAGAGCAATAGCAACAGACCAATTCAGTACACAATTGTACAAACTCAAACAAACTCCCAATGATCCCCAAATGAACCCGATATCAGACCAAAGCTATTCGAAACCACCCAAACCAACTCAAAGCTGGACTGGAACCATTTTTGAAATTACCAGATGATAAAAACAGCCTGAAATAGTCCTGCTTGAACCCCAAATTCCCTCGAAATCAATCAACAACACCTCCAAAACTTTGAATGATCGGAAACCAAACAAAAAATGTAGAGCAATAACTAGAAATTAAAAGTCACATAGTAGCCATCAGATCTACTCAGAAATGAATCATATAAGCCAAAATCCTCTTGAAAACCAATTAGTAATCTCCCAGAAACCTGAGCTAATGAATATTGACTAGATGAGATGAAAACCAAACCCAAAATTCAAAATTGAACAAGAAAAGGCAATGTAACAGTATTTTTATTTGAAGAAGCAACAATTTTAAAATTACTATTCCTAAATAAAATATCCTTTTCCCATGCCCAAATTACCCCTTATACCTCCTAAAATTACTGCTCAACCAAAAGTCAATCAGCTACCCAGAAATAAATCCCAAAACTCTACATAATGCCTTCTATTTGAACAACTAATTAAACTAATTAATCAAAAATGAAATCTACAGCTGAAATTCCCAACAACTCACATAATCAAAATATCATGATTATCAAGAAGCAACAATTTTCACACAAACATTTGACTGACACTAATTACTTGCACTAAAACTTAATTAACACCCACCAATTTACTAACGATTGACTAAACTAAAACAGGACGAAAATCAAACAAGGTTAAAAATATGAACTAACAATTAATCATAAGCATGAATTTCCCAATGCATTACTAATAATCTAAATTTGCTAGAAACTTGCAAGCGAATTACCAATTAAACTTATTCAGAAACGAATACTATAATTAATTACGAGATAAAACATGAGTTGAATTAAAATGAAACTAGGAAGAAGTGAGAAGGTCACTTACTAACAAAAATCCGAGCACATAGGGTTTCTGGGAACGAACTTTGACTAATATTATGGGTTTACCTCGATCAAAATAAATTCATAATATTAAGCAAAATCATTCGCAAATGAAGTTCTGAAAAGGCCAAAAGCTTCAACCCTAGATTTGAATTTGGGGATGGCTTGGTGATATTTGACGAAAACTGACCCTGCATTTATGAATAAGGGGACGACGAGACTGTCTGGTATCAAACTCAGCTTGTTTGGCCACTTTTGTGTATTGGAAAAAACTTTCGACCACAAATTCGAACAGCTAGGGTTTGATTCGAAAGAAATCCTTGCCATAGATGAGAAGAGGAGAGTGAGGAAGACGAAGGGTGTAATATTGGTGGTGATTAGAGGTGGCGCCGCCACCCTAGGGCGGTGGGATTTGGTGGCGGAGGGATTAGGGTTCGTTGTTTGAGAAGATGACTGGAAATAGGGGTGGGGGGCGTTTGTTCGGACAGCTTTATATGGGAAACCTAGGACAATCTCGACCGTTAGATCGAGAATTGAGGGCTAGGATTGCATATGGAAAACGGCATCGTTTGGCTGATTAATAATCGGACTGGTTTGGGAATTTGTTTGGGCCGGTTCAGGTGTAGTTTTGGGGGGGAAGACTTGGGCTGGCAATAAAAATTGCCCAATTTAAGAAGACCCTCGTCTTTTCTCTCTTTTCTATTAGTTTTCCCTTCATTTCCTTTGGTGTTTTTTTTTCATTTTATATTCTTTTCATATTTTCTGATTTTTATACACAATACAAAAATAAAGATAAAGATCTAATTATTTCAAAAATTAAACTAATTTAATTCCTAAAATTATGTTAAAATCTATTTCGCGACAAACTAAACAATTAACAACTAAAATGCAAAATGAACTAATTTTGCATAAATTTTCATATTTTGAGCCAAAACAAATTAACACCTAACTAATCCTAAAATATTAAAGCCTAAATGCAAATGCGTATTTTGTATTTCATATGAATTAACATGCACAAATAAAATGCAAACACTTAACACAAAATGACACCAAAATTCACAAAAAATTGTAAAAATAAAGAAAAATCTTTTGTTTGAATTTTGTGGGAATAATTCATATATAGGGCAAAAATCATGTGCTCACAGCTGGCCCTCTTTGCTCGGAAACATGAAATGTTTTCGGGCAAAGATAAGTGATCAAATACGAGCGATTTTTGCCTGTTCAAATATTCAGTTGTGAAGCATATTGAAAAGTTTTGACCGCACCCTGCTTCAAATAATGCCTACATATCCTGGGCTAAACAGGAATCTGGTCAGTGTAGTTCGGGAGTGTCTGGTAGCTTGGACTACCAGGAGCTGTGATTTCACTGCGCTTGCTGCTGCTGCTGCTGCTCGCTGACCTTCCTTATTACACCATGTCGAAAATAAAAGAAGCTAGCTTATGCTATGAACTATGAATTACAAAAAGTCCTATCTAAATCTTCAAACTTGCTCTTGCACTTCCTTGTTGTCGTGTGTTCCCTTGGTGAAATTCCTTGGTTTTACTTCAAATCATGAACAGAGGTGTTGTTCCTTCCCTGCAAATTGCTGAACTTGAATAAACTTGAACTTGACTGTATTCCTCTGTTGTCCAGGCGGGCTCCTGATTGCTGCACTTGAACCTGACTGTGTTCCTCTATTATCCAGGAGGGCTCCTGACTACATGAAAATAGACAAAACAAAGAAAACTTTCTGCCCCAGTTTGGAAAAGTGGGTGCTTGTTACCATATATAAATAAGAATTTTGACTAAAACTTAACTTGAAATACCTCTGTTATACAGGCGGGCTCCTGATTTCGAAGCTTGAATCATATACCTTTGTTCTCAGGTGGGCTCCTGACTTCAACATCAACATAAAATTTAACACCTCCATTCTCCAGGCAGGCTCCTGACTGCTAAAATTTGAATTGTATGTCTCTATTCTCCAGGCGGACTCCTAACTACTGAACTTGAAATAGAATGTATTCCTCTATTATCCTGGCGGGGTCCTGACTTCTAAAATTTGCACTGTATGTCTCTTTTCTCTAGGCGGACTCCTGACTTCAAAATAAACAAGAAAATTGATTGAAAACTAAAATTGGAATTATATCACCTCTATTTTTCAGGCAGGCTCCTGACTCCAAACTTGCATTGTATGTCTCTATTCTTCAGAAGGACTCCTGACTGCTAACTTGAAGCATATGTCTCTGTTCTGCAGGCAGACTCCTGACTTCCCAAAATTCTAAATGCATGTCTCTATTCTTCAAGCGGACTCCTGACTTCTGACTTGAAGCATGTGTCTCTGTTCTCCAGGCGAACTCCTGACTACCAAAATAAACGAAGGAATTGATTTAAAACTATTAACTTGAATTGTATCACCTATGTTCTTCAGGAGGGCTCCTGATTGCTAAAATTTGGATTGCATGCCTCTGTTCTTCAGGCGGGCTCCTGACTTCTAAATTTTTAATTGTATGTCTCTGTTCTCCAAGCGGACTCCTGATTTCACAAAAATAAATAAAACAAAGAGAACTTTCTGCCCCAGTTTGGTGAAACTGGGGCTTCTTACCACATACTAATGAGGATTGAAACCAAAACTTGAACGATAGGACCAAAGTGTAACTTTAAAATTTAAAGACCGAAATGCACTCCTCTGTTTTTCAAGCGGGCTCCTGACCTCAACATCTCTTCAAGTCGCTCCTTGTTTTCTTGAATTTTCCTCTAGCCACACTTGCGATCAAACTTGATTACTGCCCGCTTTTCTTTCACGGAGAATTCCTCCTTCCAAACAGTTTTCTGCCCCTGTTTCAATCACCAGAAAATTTTGTTAGATTAAAAATGGTGGTTAGTTGATGCCACTTTTGGTGCATCATCCTTCTATTGCCTTGCTTTGTGTTGCCTAACTTCCTCTGAACTGTCTGACTTTCTGACCGACTTTCACATTTCCCAATTTCTGACAACCTGAATGCTTTTGTACTCCCACTATTGTTTCACCTTTCCGACTCTTTTGCCTGAACCTTCACATTTCCCATAACACTTCCCAAATATTCTGTCAATGGAACTTCTGGCGACTTCCCTTATTTCACTTTGCATCACATTGTTGCTGACATGCTCTAGCCACATTACGCTTTACAATTTTCGGAAGTTGGTAGTGGGCTTTAAAATCCTTTCCCCTTTCATTTAAAAAAACTGACATTGAAACATTTTTTACAAACTGAAACCCCCGACAGAGAATGAAATGAAATAATTTTATGAGTTAAGGATAAACGAATCCAAAACCAGATGATTGTTGAAAAGGAAAAGTAAAGAAACTTATCTGACTGGAACAGCTGGCACTAGTGATCACGACATGCATTTCGGATTAATCGGCCCAACCGATCCAACTAAACAGCTCTTCAATTGTCATACTTCATTTCCCAGAACTTCCATCACTTGATTACTTTACCCTAACCTTAACCTCATTTATCCTACGATGCAGCGAACAGTATTTCACCAACGGACCTTTCTCAGTTTGCCGCTTCTCAAACTCCCTTTCACCCTAGGGTTCCCATGAAGGTTTTCACCACTAAGACTCTCTCATTTCATTTTCTACTTTCTGGCTTGGACCAAAGGGTTGCCCCTATTGCGAATCACATTTCCCTGCTCGACATGGCATTTTCTCAAAAATTGATCAGATGGTCTTTCTTTGGACCGTAATGTAGGCTTTTGGATGGGTTAGAGAGAATGATATAAAAGGCTCAAAACAATTTCAAAATGGGTTATCATTACAACTTTCAGGATCCAATTTCTCAAAACGAACCACAACTTCTGCCATAGTTTTTGCTTGTGGACTTTTGGAGTTTTATTTTGGTATGACTGAACCTTGGAGTAAGGCTGCCTACGTACCTTTTCGGGATCAAGTCAAACGTAGTTCACTTTATCATGATTACCTTTGTTGTGATTTTTCTTTTCTTCTATTCTCATTTTCTTTTCTTTTCTTTTCTTTTCTTTTCTTTTCATTTTGTTTATTTCTTTTCTTTTCTTTTTCTTTTCTTTTCCTTTCTTTTCTTTTTTTTTCTTTTTTTCTTCATTTCCTTTCTTTTTCTCTATTTTTATTTTCTTTTTTTCTTTGCTTTATGCTCGGCACCTGCGTTTCTTGATTGTGCCGCTTATTCCGAAAGAGGGGTATGAACGAAAATAATTAAGGCTCAACGGGGTAACAAAGGATAAAAGTGTTTGGATAGAAGAACAAAATGCCTTCTTCATTTCAATCTTTAAAATATGCCAAACACAAGCGAGTAGATTCAGAATAAAGAAATCATACGTAATATCTCTTGACCGCATCAGAATTAATAGCCATTTCTACACATTTTCCTTCTACGTCTGTCAAATACAATGCACCATTAGACAACACCCTGGTTACTACAAATGGCCCCTGCCAGTTCGGGGCGAATTTTCCTTTTGCTTCAGCCCAATGAGGCAAAATCCGCCTCAAAACTAACTGTCCGTCTTCGAATTTCCTCGAACGTACTTTCTTATTGTACGCTCTTGCCATCCTTCGTTGGTACAATTGCCCATAGCACACTGATGATAACCTTTTCTCATCGATCAAGCTCAATTGTTCCAGACGGGTCTTTACCCATTCATCATCGTCGATTTCAGCTTGCGCAATTATTCGAAGTGACGGGATCTCCACTTCGGTGGGTATTACTGCCTCGGTGCCATATACCAATGAATAAGGAGTTTCCCCCACCAAAGTACAAACGGTGGTGCGATATCCCAACAATGTGAAAGGCAACTTCTCATGCCACTGTCTAGACCCTTCAACCAATTTCCGCAATATTTTCTTTATGTTCTTGTTTGCTGCTTCAACCGCACCATTTGCCTTAGGGAGGTACAGAGTGGAATGACGATGAGTAACCTTGAACTGCTCACACGTTTCCTTCATCAACTGAATGCTGAGATTAGCCCCATTGTCCGTGATAATCACCTTTGGTATACCAAACCGACAAATAATGTTCGCATGCACAAAATCCACCACAGTTTTCTTAGTCACAGACTTGAACGTCTTCGCTTCCACCCACTTGGTAAAATAATCTATTGCAACCAGGATAAACTTGTGCCCATTTGATGCTGCCGGATCGATCGGCCCAATAACGTCCATGCCCCCAGCAACAAAAGGCATTGGAACTGACATCGTATGCAATTCTGACGGTGGAAAATGAATCAAATCTCCATGCACTTGGCATTGATGACATTTGCGTACAAAGCTGATACAATCCTGCTCCATTGTAAGCCAATAATACCCTGCCCGTAAAATCTTTTTCGCCAAAACATATCCGCTCATGTGCGGTCCACAGACTCCAGAATGTACCTCAGTCATGATAGTTGTGGCTTGCCTCACATCCATGCACCTCAATAATCCGAGATCTAGCATTCTTTTGTACAATACTCCGCCACTCAGGAAATCTGCTTGCCAATCGATGAATAGTCCTTTTTTTATCACTTGTGGCATGTGCTGGATATATTCCCATCCTGATGTATTCCATGATGTCATGAAACCACGGCTCATCGTCAAGTTCCTCTTCTACCACATTACAATAAGTATTTTGATCATACACCTGAATCTGCAATGGATCTACGTAAGTCTTGTCTGGATGATGCAACATGACGCCAAAGTAGACAAAGCGTCGGCAACCTCATTATGAATCCTTGGGATGTGTCTGAATTCTATTGACTGAAACCATTGACAATGCATGGACTGAAACCATTGACAAAGCTCATGCAGGCACTGTCCGGAAGGTATTAATTTAATATCTCGTGGTTTCCAGTCTCCCTGAATTTGTTGTACCAGTAAGTTCGAGTCACCCATGACCAAGATTTCCCGGACACCCATATCCATAGCCAATCTCAAGCCCAAAATGCATGCTTCATATTCCGTCATGTTTTTCGTACAATAAAAACGTAGCTGAGCCGTAACAGGATAGTCCTGACCTATTTTGAAAATAATTACAGCTCCTATTCCCACCCCTTTCATATTTGCCGCTCCATCAAAGAACAATTTCCATCCTGGTTTCTCTATCTATTCCAACTCATCTATATGCATTACCTCTTCATCGGAGAAATAATTTTTCAAAGGCTCATAATCATCATCAACCGGATTCTCAGCCAAGTGATCAGCTAAAGCCTGGGCTTTCATTGCAGTCCGGTTCACATAGATAATATCAAACTCTGTAAGCAAGATCTACCACTTTGTGAGCCTTCCCGTGGGCATAGGCTTCTGGAAAATATACTTCGGTGGATCTAACCAAGATATGATGTATGTAGTGTAGGACGACAAATAATGTTTCAACTTCTGTGCCACCCAAGTTAGGGCGCAACACGTCCTCTCAAGATGAGAATACTTAACCTCGTAAGATGTAAAATTCTTGCTGAGATAGTAGATCGCCTGCTCCTTCCTTCCTGTGATGTCATGCTGCCCCAGTACGCAGCAAAATGAATTATCCAAGAATGTCATATACAGAATCAAAGGCCTCCCTAGTTCTGGCGAAACCAACACGGGCGGGTTTGACAAATATTCCTTAATCTTATCAAAAGCTTTCTGACATTCATCCGTCCATCTAACCACGGCATCTTTATTTAGCAATTTGAAAATGGCTTCACAAGTAGTTGTAAGCTGAGCAATGAACTTGATAATGTAGTTTAATCTTCCCAACAAACTCATCACATCGGTTTAGTTTTTCGGAGGAGGCAATTCCTGAATGGCCTTAATCTTCGATGGATCCAATTCAATACCCCAGCGACTGACTACAAACCGTAGAAACTTTCCAGATGGCACCCCGAAAGCGCACTTTGGAGGATTGAGCTTTAGATTGCACCTGCGTAGCCTTTGAAAGAATTTCCTCAAATCCCTGACATGATCAGAATGCTTCCTTGATTTCACAATCATATCATCTACGTACACTTCAATCTCTTTATGTATCATATCATGGAAGATCGATTTCATGGCCCTCATGTAAGTTGCCCCGACATTTTTCAAACCAAATGGCATGACCCAATAGAAGTATGTTCCCTACGGCATGATGGATGTCGTCTTCTATGCATCCTCCTCGTCCATTAAGATATGATGGTAATCCACATATCAATCCACAAAAGAACCAATCTCATGTTTGGCACAATTGTCGATCAATATGTGGATGTTTGGCAATGGAAAGTTGTCTTTTGGACTCGCCTTGTTGAGATCTCGATAATCCACGCACACCCTGGTTTTACCATCTTTCTTTGGTACAGGCACAATATTAGCTAACCAGGTGGGATACCAGGTAACCCGAATAACCTTTGCATCAAACTGCTTAGTGATCTCTTCTTTAATCTTCACACTTATGTCTGTTTTGAACTTCCTCAGTTTCTGCTTAATAGGTGGGAGTGATGGATCAGTAGGCAGCTTGTGAGCCACTGAATCAGTACACACCCCTGGCATATCATCATAGGACCAAGCAAAAGAGTCTTTATATTCCAATAATGCCTCGAGTATTTCTTCCTTGAGTTGCAGCTCTAGATGAACAATTATTTTAGTTTCTTGGACATTATCTTGGACCACAAAATTAAACGCTTCTATATCATTTAAGTTCGGTTTGGGTTCTTCCTCAAAGTGTTATAATTCCTTACTAATTTCCTCATAGGCTTCATCATCATCATATTCCTCTTCATCATCACATTCAATTTATTGTATTATTATTTCCGAGTTAGGTTGGCTTATAAGACCGCGCCAACAAGTCCTCATGCATGTCATGTCATTGATATCAGCATAAAAAGAACTGTACAGAAAAGAAAAGAAAAATGGAAAAAAAATTAGGAAATAAGAAGGAAATTGCATTTCATTAAAACGTAAAGATAACAAGGCTTAGCTCATCCAAATCGACGGAACATAGTCACAAGAATTACAAATCCAGGAATAATCCACGTGAAAACAAAAGGAAAAACAAATTCCCACTACCCCGCCTCCCTCCGAACTGGCAGAGGAGTGGCTTCCCAATTATTGATCCTAGCATGTGGCCCAACGTACTGAATGTCTGCATTACTGGAACCTTCACCGGCACGAACCATGTTTACTTCGGCAAATACCCTCTCAAACCCTTCATCCAGATTCCCCTCTCTTCAATTAATGAACCTGTCACCTACGTTGCTAACTGATTTTCAGCCCTCGACCTGACAAAGGATTTGGACAGACGTGGAATTGGTTTTGGGAGAACCCAAGCTTTCTTTTTCAACTTGCGGACCCTTCTGATATCTATTGTTGTTGGCTTGAATCCCAGCCCGAAAGTATCTAAATTCTTGGGCAAGGACACGGGTTAAACAATGCCCTGAAGCTTGGCACCCAGACCTTTTCCCGGGACAAACCCATTACCCATCATTTCTTAAACCACCATGACGGTTGCAGTTGCTACTCAAGGACGTGGGATGCTTTTACCCTCTGGTACTTTGTTCACAGTGATCATGTCAAAAACCTGATAGACCCATGGCCCTTTATCGTCATCAGTTTCTACAAAACGCACAATATCACCACCCGCAACACTTGTGGGGTCTTCTCCATGTAGCACCACCTCTTGCCGGTCCCATTAAAATTTGACCATTTGATGCAGCGAGGAAGGCACTGCTTTGGCCGCATGGATCCATATTCGTCCCAATAATAGATTGTATGATACCGCATCGTCCAACACTTGAAACTCAATGGTAAACTCAAGTGGGCCAATGGTTATCTCGAGGATAATGTCCCCCACCGTGTCTGTTCTGCCCCCGTCAAAACCTTGGACACACACACTATTTCTGCGTATTCTGTCATTATCGATCTTTAGCTTGTTCAATGTCGATATCGGGCAAATATTTGCACTAGACCAATTATCTACCAATGCTCTGGTCACCACTGAATCTTCACATTTGACTGTCAAGTAAAGGGCTTTATTATGCTTTGTTCCTTCCACGGGCAACTTATCATCCGAAAACGTTTTCCTGTTTACCTCAAAGATCCTACTAGCAATTGTCTCCAAGTAGGTCACTGAAATCTTATCAGGTACATGGGCTTTATTTAATATTTTCATCAAAGCTCGGCGATGTTCAATAAAGTGTATCAACAATGACAATATCAAAATCTAGGCCGGTGTTTTCCTCAGCTGCTCGACAATAGAATAGTCTTGTACCTTCATCTTTTTTAGAAACTCCTTTGCTTCCTCCTCTGCAACAGCCTTTTTCACCAACGCTGGACTGTCTTTAGTAGCCCTAGCCTTTCTCAACTCCTCAGGAGCGAAGCAATGCCCTGATCGAGTCAACCCTTGCGCCTCACAGCTCTCCCCCTAGATCGCTTTTCCTTTGCACGTTACTATCACCTTCTCATATTTCCAAGGCACAGCTTTGCTGTCAACCATGGGTAGCTGGACTACTGGGTTGATGATCACTGGCTCTATGTAAGCACCCTTCACAACAACCACGGGCGCGGGTGACGTCCTGGTACACCAACTTAATTAGTTCTGGTTTCTTTGCAATAACAGATAATTCTTTCCCCATCACTGGCTTGTCACTTGTATCTTTCAACTTCACCCCTGCCTGTTCCTCGGTCGGCTTCTCATTTGAACTGGTCTCAACAGCACGAATCATCACTATGGTTTTTGAGGGTTTCTTCACCTCCCCATCCTTGTGCACCAACTCAATCATGTTGGTATCGTGATGTGCTGGCAGTGGGTTCTGATTAATGTTTGGCGCCTCTGCGGCCTGCATTTAATATGGCGGCTGCCAATGAGCTCATGTACTGCATTCTTCAACTTCCAACATTTTTCAGTCTCATGCCCAGGCATTCCTAAGCAATACTCACAGCTGACGGACTGGTCCAGGTTTCTGGGAGGTGGGTTTGGTACTTTGGGCTCGATTAGGGTTAACATTCCCAACTGCTTCAGTCTATGGAATAAAGCGGTGTAAGATTCTCCCAATAGGGTAAAAGTTCTTTTGTTTGGGGCCCTCTTATTTCGAACATTTTAGTTCGGGCAGAAGCCGAGTCCTGGTTTGTTAGCCCTGGGGTGTGGATGGGTGTTTTGTGGGGGTGTATATGTGTTTTGGGAAGCCAGCGCACGCCATTGTGGATGTGCCGGAGGCTGCGTATATGTTTGGGCATGGTGGACAGAGAAGTGTGGTTCTGGTGGAGGGTAGTAGTGTTGTTGTGGGCCATATGGAGTATATGGATAGTTTGGGTGGTGGGGTCTTGGTTGGCTATAGTAGGGTGGGGGATTGCTGGGCCTCGACTAGGTGCTAGCTTCCACTATGGCCACTTCTTCCTTCTTCTTCTTACCTAGCACACCACCAGTGCCGCTTTGTATAGCCTGCGTGGTTGCTTTCAGTGTTGAATAACTCAAGATTTTGTTGGACTTTAAACCCTCTTCAATCATGGCGCCCATCTTCACTACCTCATTGAATGATTTACCCACAGAAATCCACTAGGTGACCGAAGCATGTCGGCTCCAACGTTTGCAAAAAATAATCTACCATCTCATTTTCTCTCATTGAGAGATCCACTCTGCCAGCTTGCTCTCTCGATCTGAACACAAATTCTCTAAAGCTTTCTCCCGGCTTCTTCTCAAAATTCAACAATGATAGACGATCAGGGACTATCTCGAGGTATTATTGGAAATGGACAATGAACGCTTGTGCCAGATCATTCCAGGTGTACCATCGACTAGGGTCCTGTCTGGTGTACCATTCCAATGCATACCCGCTCAGGCTGACCAAAGTAGGCTATCAGTAATTCAATTTTCCCCCAGCACCTCTTCATCTTACTTCAGAATCCTCGGAGGTAAGGTACCGGGTCACATTGTCCCTCGTACAGGTCAAATTTAAGAATCTTGAATCCCGTGGGCAACTGGACATCCGGAAAAGGGCATAAATCCTTATAGGCAACACTGACCTGACTGCCCAATCCGTGCATGTTCCTGAAGGATTGCTCCAGGATTTTGAATCTTCTGATCACTTCCTCATGCTCTGTTTTCTTAACTGGTTTCTGGACTTCTTCTAGGATCTCAAAGTGAGGGGAATATGAATACGGCTCAGGAGCCTTAAAGGTGGGCTCAGGCGGGTAATATTGGGCGTCATGGGCTTGGAATAGTGGTTCACTAGAGGACCTTTGCAATGGAACTGGAGGAGTGGGCCACTGGCAGAGGAGGATTTTGTTTGAGTGGTGGAGCCGGTGGAGCATATGAAGTAGTGGCATACCCTTGGGTGTTATACTGGAAGGGTGGGAGATGTTTCGGGAGTGGAAGATTCCTGAGCCTGCGCTAGGTGCGGGATATAAGAGGGGTTAGCATGGTATAATGGTGCTGGGTGCCCCTGAGACCAAGCCCGGTGCATGGCCTTCATTTGGGCTTTAAACTTCTTCATTTCTTCTTTCATATCCCCCACATCTATCACCTCGACCTCTTTCGTAGGGTCCATTATACTAGTATCCGAGTCATGTCCAGTCATTTTTTTGTCCTTCGACCGGGTGTTGTAATGGTGAGTTGCCAGAATTGCTAATCAACTAACCACATGCCTGGACTCACACATTTAAAAAACCACTTGGCTAATGATTAGTTTTAACATATTTGATAACTGCACGTTGGCAGGAATGCACCTATACAGTTAATCATTTCTATAATGCATTTGTTCGTCCACATGTATCATCCTGGCATTCCTTTTCATTTTCTTACTCTATTCTGCTCTTTTCTTTCCCTTTCTTAGTCTCACCTTTGTTTTTCCACTCTTGCTCTTTTCCGCTCTTATTTTTACCCTGGTTTTCCCGCTCTTCTTTTCTTTCTTTTTTTCTTTTATTCTCGCCTTTGTTTTCCATTTATCTTTCTTTCCCTTCTTTTACCTCCAATTCTTTTCTCTTTTTTTCTCTTTTATTTAAGGCTATGGTCGAATCCTATGAAGATGGCCTACGTATTGTGACCCCACATGAATTAGACCAAGCGTAGTTCGTGAAAATAAATGCAAAAATAAAAAGAAAATATTTTTGGGATTTTCAAATTTTAATTGCAAACACAAGCTATTACAAACTAAACATTTTGCGAAAGAAATGACAGACACAAACTAAGACCAAGTACCAACTTCAAACTACAGACTCATCTTGACATGAAAAACAACTGACAAACGGACTCAATAAAAAAAAGATACAGACACAACCTACGCATACTCTAATGACTCAAACTTAGGTGTCTGCGGGTCGTCATTCGGCCTCGACGCGGACCTGGGTTCCAAATCGTGTTCAAGATGCTCTAATTCAAGCAAAGTTCGTTTAACAAAGACCACTACAGCTAGGACAAAGGTAGTAACAGTCATATGTTCACACGCCCAGCATCTTCTCACAATGGCATGAGAAATGGCTTTGACCCTATCTCGTTCTCCTTTAGCTCGTACTTCGGATCTACTTCTCCTTTAGCTCGTTCTTGAACCATGGTTTTTGACTCAAGAAATCTACACTCATTCCATAGCTTTTGAACTACCTTTTCGGGAAATGAGGCCCCTGGACTTAACTCAATGGCATGCTTGCTCAAACCCACGTCAGTGGGGATTGTTTGGAACCTTCCTAGCTAGCGTAATACTCGATGAGGAGCGTAGGGCTGGATGGTGCGAACCTCCATCAAAAGAAGATGACATTCTTCGGCCGCCATGTGTATTACCTCGGTATCCGGCAACCACCCAAATGCCCATTCAACTTGATTAGTTGTTAATGACCTCAATCGTGCGAACCAAGCCTCGACACCTCCAGGGAATTCAACGCCTGCTACCCGTTTCTAAAAGCCACTGATGCAGTTCCTTCCAGTTAGCCCGTGGTTCATGTATCCCACTCGATGACAGAGATGTTCCTGTATCCATAGCTGAAGTAATATATTACATTCCTGGAAAAAATCACCACCCTCTCGACACACAGTTAAGGCTCGGTATATTTCAGATAATACAAAAGGGACCACAGTGTTGTTAGGCCTTTTGATTGCAACGTCGGCCATCCCTACAAGGCCTATATCAATTTTCTTATTTTTGCGTGGAGAAACCATGATTCCCATGAAGGCTGTCAGGAAAGCTAAAGGACGTCTTGACTCCCATTTGTTTCTGTCCTTATCATGAGTTAGTCCGAGATATGGCTCTTCAAAACCCCGAGGAGTACCATACCGTTGATATAAGAATTGGAGAGTACAGCAGCCTTTTGACAGATCTTCATCTTGCACTTTCCAATTAATGTGTAGCAAATTCAAAAACCTATGCGGAGACACCGGTCTAGGTGAAAGCAAATATTGACCCCTCAATTTCCCGTCCAAACCTGCATAACCCGCAACTTCTTCTAGTGTGGGTGTAAGCTCAAAGTCTGTAAAGCGGAATACATTACGGGTTGGATCCCAAAACGGTATTAAAGCTTCAATGACATCCATCTTTGGCTTGATATGTAACAGATCAGCGAGACCTCCCAAAATTCTTTCACTGTCTTTTTACTATCATCTCCCAGATCATTCCACCACATGTGGAGCTGTAGAGGGACCTCGCTAAAAACTAAGAACGATTTCATTTGATTTGTGCTCATCCTGCACATTTATAAAGGTGATTAGGCAAAAGAAAAAATTTTATTTGACTCAAAAGAGATAAAACATGTTTATATGCTATTTTGCGTGTTTTCAAATTTGAAAATAAAAGACTTTATTTTCAAACACGACCTTTCAGCACTTCTGAAACGAAGATTTAAAGGTTGTGTATTCAACCAATCAAAATTCACATTTTATCAAGAAGGCCGTTTACGCAAATTCAGCCTTCCGGCGTCCCATCTAGGAACATTTGGCTATTTTTGACAAAGCGGCCTTACTTGACTTATTTGTGGCAAAAATTAAAATTTTGACATTTTTGGGATATTTTTATAAACGGAGGGTTGGACCCGATGAAGGTCGCCTACGTATCTCATGCCCTGTGAGAATCAAAACATGCGTAGTTCGGGCAAATTAACCGAACTATTTTAAAACAAACTATTTTTTCTCTTTTATTTCATTTTCGAAAACATGATTAAAACAAACACTCTGTTTTTTTTTCGTTTTTCATAGCAAAACAAACTATTTTTCCTTTTATATTATAAGACAAAAAAATGATTTTTCTTTTCATTTCAACAAACAACCTATTTTCCAAATTAAAAATAAAGACCCTTTTTTCCACCACCATTTTTCGAATTAAAAATAAAGACTCTTTTTCTTTAACAAAATACCCTATTTTCATTGGCAAATAAACTATTTTGAAGCAAGAAAGCAAAATCAAAAACCCTTTTGTTTTTCCATTTTTATGGCAAAACAAACTATTTTTCATTTTCCATTTTCCCAAACAAGACAAACTAAAAAATAATGACGGACTCTGAAACAACTATTTAAAAAATAAGATATTTTTCTTTTTTATATTTTCTTCAAAATTTCGGTAGAACTCCGACAATACTTGGGCAATGGTTTTTCTGAACTTATCAGCTAACTTTCTGAATCATTATTTTCCCCCTTTCTCATTTTCTAACCTTCCCGAGATTTAGAAAGAAGGTCACATGCAGGATCGAGCAAATAAATGCACAGAAAAGCACGTAGGATGCATCAGGATGGTCTTTTCATTTCAGGTTGCTAGCCCTAGACGGACCCAACCCATGTGTTGAGTCCCCTAAGTCAAAATGCACATGATGCAGATAAGCGTTCCTACTACGGATCCGGCATGAGGTTAAGTTATTCTAGGGTCAAAACCTGGGTGTTTGTTCTATACCTAGCTTACCTGAGCGGACGGCTCGAGCCGAGGGGGAGGTGGCAATCCGGGAATACAGAAGCTTCACCGGCTTTGCGACTTATCCGAACCTCGTTCTAAATTGGGATTTTGATACTAGACAGAGAAGAATTTGTACACCGTACACCCTTCTTCCCAATTCAGAAGACTCAGAGAGGAGATTCGGTTTGGCACAGTTTATATATAGTTCACGTAATATCAAAGCGGTAAAAGCAATCAATTAGCACATTAAGCACATAACATGTAGCAAAATCAGATAAAACTAAACACAACAATTATTCTAACCTCGAATTCTGAACCCTGAACCAGAGATTCTGGGTTCTTGTCCCCAACAGAGTCATCATAACTGTCACGCCTCCTTTTTTGTTGTACACCCCCGCAAAGGGGCGTAAAGCAGTTTTCTCACTTAAAGGACTATCGGAACGGGATTTATTATCATTTATAAAGAGTCGCCACTTGGGAGATTAATGGTGTCCAAAGTCACCGGTTGAATCCGAAACCGAGGAAAATACTCGGTTACAGTCTGTGAACCAGAAATCCGGATAAGGAATTCTGTTAACCCGGGAGAAGGTGTGAGGCATTTTCGAGTTCCGTGGTTCTAGCACGGTCGCTTCATTGTTGCATTTAGCTTTTAACTGATTTAATTACATGAAGAACCTATTACCAATTTTTACTTTTTAGCGCTTTTTTGATATTTATTTCTTTAAGAAAGTGAACGTCGTTTAAAATGTGTTTTCGGATTGCGCCGCATCAACTGAACCCGCAATCCTAGACACACTCTATTTAACATTTTAGGATTTGGATTTGGGCCGCATAAATTCCCACCCAAATTTAGGAAGGTAAAATTATTTAAATCACGCTTAATGGGGTCTAACGCGTTGTAATTTTTTGGGAGGGTCATGAAATTTGCTAAATAGCCCTTCCGATTATCTAAATATTTTTTAAAACCTTTTTTGAGGGCCCCGCATTTTGGCACTTTTATTGGGCGAGCCTCATCTCATTTCATTTTAAAAGGCAAGCCTAAAAAATCGACTATGATTTTTCTATTTTTTGATTTTTGTCTCTAAAAGAAAAGAAGAAAGTCCTAATTAAATTATTATTAAATCTTGGGCTTCAAGTTCAAGTCCGGGTCCAAATAAAATGATGAACCTTTAATTTAAAACCCGTTACCTAACTCAAAACCAAAGTTCATGCTATTTAAACCTTGAATGGAATTTCAGATTGGCCCAAATGGCAGGCCCAAAAGACCAAGCTGAGAGGACATATGGGCGTAGATTGAGGCCCAAACTGGACAGACATGCGGTTTCTCAGCTTAAACCCAACAAACCTCAAGCAGGAGGTCTTGGGGTCGATTCCCTGAGTTGACTGCACCAAAGCTTATTTTTCAACCAAACTCACGAACTACAGATATTAGGCTTAGCAACTTTATCCTTTGAAGCCCATTAATCAAACATGACTAATTAGACTTCTCTTATTTCAAATTAATTCAAATGCCGCTAAACAATTCATAACTAAAACAACTACTAATCAATTTAATGAGCGAACACGGGCTAGAAACTTAGATGGAAATCATATTGCCTACAAGTTGACTGCTCCTTATTCGATTTGAAAAGTTTTGAATCAACAATGCCTAGATATGTTTTAACTTTCAATTACTAGCTAAATCATCCTAGCATTAACATCTACAGGATTAGGAACCAAACATAACATGAATTTGTTAAACTACTTAACACTAGACTCGAGCCATTCACAAGATGTATTCAATCAGTCCAATATATGTTCATGCTTATACAATTCGGATTAAAAAAATGCAAAACCAGTAATAATTAACAATGCTGGAAAAAAAACTAGACAACATCATCAGGAGCATAACTTCTATTTATTCATGTTTTCAACAGCACTGATACATCAACGGGGCTCGAAATATGTACCTGGAAGAGTGAACAAAGGAGAAATAAGGTCAGCAGCAATAACCAAATGACTACAAGCAGCCCAGCAATGTTTCACAACTCAGAAATGTTCCGAAATAGAGTAATAGCAATAGACCAATTCAGTACACAATCGTACAAACTCAAACAAATTCCCAATGATCCCCGAATGAACCCGATATCAGACCAAAGCTATTTGAAACCACCCAGACCAACTCAAAACTGGACTAGAACCATTTTTGAAATTCCTAGATGATAAAAACAGCCTAAAACAGTCCTTCTTGAACCCCAAATTCCCTCAAAATCATTCAATAACACCTCCAAAACTTTGAATGATCAGAAACCAAAAAACAATGTAGACCAATAACTAGAAGATAAAATTCACACAGTAGCCATCAGATCTACTCAGAACTGAATCAGATAAGCCAAAAACCTCTTGAAAACCAATCACTAATCTCCCAGAAACCTGAGCTGATGAATATTGAACTAGATGAGATGAAAACCAATCCCTGAATTCAAAATTGAACAAGAAAATGCAATGTAAGAGTATTTTTATTTGAAGTTTTCACTACATTTTGTTTTGTTTTTGGATTTTTGATATAACTAAGAGCTAAAAATGAAGTTGGCTTTTCAGATTTTGATTCTCAAGTCTGAAACTTGAAAAGGGATTTGTGGGGGATTTTTAGGCTGCCCAACTTGTGAATGAAGTAAAGGAAATGCTCGTTTATAGGCACAAATGAGGCGACCCTCATATTTTTAATTTGCAATATTAGTCCCTCCTTATTTTCATTTTAATCCTCTCATTTCTGACTTTTTACTCAAGTAAGTTCCTCTTCTTTGCAAAATACTATACTAAAGTCTATTCTAGAAGGTCCTATTCCCATTACAATTCCTATACTACCACTTCCCTATTTTAAAAATACTATTCCTAAATAAAATACCCTTTTCCCATGCCCAAATTACCCCTTATACCTCCTAAAATTACTGCTCAACCAAAGGTCAATCAGCTACCCAGAAATAAATCCCAAATCTCTACATAATGCCTTCTATTTGAATGGCTAATTAAACTAATTAATCAAAAATGAAATCTACAGCTGAAATTCCCAACAACTCACAGAATCAAAATATCATGATAATCAAGAAGCAACAATTTTCACAAAAACATTTGACTGACACTATTTACTTGCACTAGAACTGAATTAACACAACCAATTTACTAACGATTGACTAAACTAAAACAGGACGAAAATCAAACAAGTTTAGAAACATGAGCTAACAATTAATCATAAGCATGAATTTCCCAATGAATGACTAATAATCTGAATTTGTCAGAAACTTGCAAGCGAATTACTAATTAAACTTATTCAGAAACTAAAACTACAATTAATTACGAGATAAAACATGAGTCGAACTAAAAAACTAGGAAGAAGTGAGAAGGTCACTTACTAAAACAAATCCATGCACATAGGATTTCAGGGAACGAACTTTGACTAATATTAGGGGTTTACCTCGGTCGAAATAAATTCATTATATTAAGCAAAATCATTCGCAAATGAAGCTCTCAAATGGCAGAAAAGCTTGAACCCTAGATTTAAATTTGGGGATGGCCTGGAGATATTTGACGGAAACTGACCCTAGATTTATGAATAAGAGGACGACGAGACTGCCTGGCATCAATCTCAGCTTGTCTGGACACTTTTGTGTATTGGGAAAAACTTTCGACCACATATTCGAACAGCTAGGGTTTGATTCGAAAGAAATCCTTGCCATAGATTGGAAGAGGAGAGTGAGAAAGACGAAGGGTGTAATTTTGGTGGTGATTGGAGGCGTCGGCGCCACCCTAGGGCGGTGGGGTTTGGTGGCGGCGGGATTAGGGTTCGTTGTTGGAGAAGATGACTGGAAATGCGGGTGGGGGCGTTTGTTCGGACAGCTTTATATGGGAAACCTAGGACAATCTCGACTGTTAGATCGAGAATTGAGGGCTAGGATTGCTTATGGAAAATGGCATCGTTTGGCTGATTAATAACAGGACCGGGTTGGAAATTTGTTTGGGCCGGTTCAGGTGTAGTTTGGGGGGAAAAGACTTGGGCTGGGAACAAAAATGGCCCAATATAAGAATACCCTTTTCTTTTCTCTCTTTTCAATTAGTTTTCCCTTTATTTCCTATTGTTTTTTCTTTTCATTTTATATTGTTTTCATATTTTCTGATTTTTATACACAATACAAAAATAAAGATAAAGATCTAATTATTTCCAAAATTAAACTAATTAGTTCCTAAAATTGTTTTAAAATCTATTTCGCGACAAATAAACAGTTAACAACTAAAATGCAAAATGAACTAATTTTTTGTAAATTTTCATATTTTGAGACAAAATAAATTAACCCATAATTAATCCTAAAATATTAAATCATAAATGCAAATGCGTATTTTTGTATTTTCATATGAATTAACATGCACAAATAAAATGCAAACACTTAACACAAAATGACAACAAAATTCACAAAAAAATTGTAAAAATAAAGGAAAATCTTGTGTTTGAATTTTGTGGGAATAATTCATATATAAGGAAAAAATCACGTGCTCACAACTGGTCGATCTAGTTCTAATTGATTCTTTTCCAATCGACTTGTAAGTCTTCTGATTTGACCTAACAAAAATGTGATTGGTGGATTTGCGCAGCTGTTAAGCTGCATTTGCAATTCCTCAAACTCTTCTTGAAGTACTTCTTTTTCAATTTCACATACTTCATGTTTGAGTTTCCAGTCTTTGACTTTCCTGGTGAGTTTTTAAGCTCATTCATCATCTTTTGAGATTCTTTCAGGGTGGAGTCAAGAATGTCTTGCAACTCAATGCATCTTTCACAATCATAATATCATACCTCACTAGTTTCTCCTTTCCCATAAAATAATTTTGAATCCTCTAGAGATCTTTCTCTTCAGTTCTGGGCACTTTGCTTGAATGTGTCCAAACTTTCCACACTCGTATCACTTTCCATCGCCCTTGTCTTGATCGTTGTGTTGTCTAGATCTTCTTGGTAGAAATATTCCTTTCTTTGTATTTCTCTATCTTCTCATTAACCCGTCCATGTTTCTAGACATCATAGCAATATCTTCTTGTAGGGCTTCAGGATCATCAATTTCATTCTTAGCTGCCTTTGTGGTAGCTTTGAATGCAACATTTTTCTTTTTCTCTTCTTGATTTGTCTTCTTCAGATGTGTTCTTTCAAAAGCAATGAGTTCTTCTCGTATTTCACCATACAATAGTTTGTTAAGATCTCCCACGTGACAACTTAGTCTGCCAGGTGGTTGGTAGACTTCTAAGGATTTTTCTCACCTGATCTGCACTGGTGTAAGGTTATCCAAAATCTTTTAAATCATTGATTATTTTACTGAACCAGGCAAACATTTCTTCCATGGATTATCCTTCTTTCATGAAGAAAAGCTAATAGTCGTGAACAAGCATATTTATGTGAGTTTCTTTTACCTTGTTGGTACCTTCATAGGTAACTTCAAGTTTGTCCCACATTTCCTTTGCCGTGTCACGCCTGGAAATCTTTTCATATTCTTCACCACTTATTGCATTGTTAAGTAGATTCCTTGCCTTGTGGTTTATTTGAACAGCTTCAATTGCTCCTTTGAATATGAGTCGATATCATCAGGATCAGCGAACGGTGGAGTGCTGGCAGGAAATGAGTAGTTTCCTTTTCTTGGTAACTCTCCATACTTTGACGTCGTATGCTTTGGTGAAGATTTACATGCAAATCTTCCAGTGGGAGAAGTGTTTTCCATTGAAGTAGGGTGGTCTTACTTGAGAGGTTCCTTCCTAAAATAGAGCTCCAACAATAACCTGATTTGCCATGATCGTTTTTCTCACAAGCTGTTAAGCAAAACCAAAAATGTGAGTCTTTCTCTAATACCAATTGAAAGTACAAGAGGGGAGTGAATTGTATATAGTTTAAAATTAATCGTAATAAGTTGAGTTGAAATGTTATTAGTTGACTGGATATGGCAATATTGCAGATGAAGAGTTTAGCAATAGTTGTGCAGAAAAATAAATGCAGAAATGTAAAGACACCAGGAATTTTTATACTGTTTCGGATTCAATGTGAATCCTAATCCAGTCCCTTTTGGTTGCAAGGGATTTCTCTTCAGGTAAATGATTTTGTTTTGAGTACAAATTTGATCCTTGTAGCACAGTCTTTTACCACTAGTTGATACAATGCCTCACTAGTAGAAATCTCTCTTTCTATCCCTGACTTGTTACACAGCAGATCTATCTAGACTACAATGCTTGTTTGCAGCAAATTGAAGAGAGTTATTTTGGTTTGATCAAAGTATACTAAGGCTAAGGTTGCACTAGGAATTTATATAACATAGGAATGGTGAAGGCTCGTCAACCCAATGGTTTTGATCCATGGAAAGAGTTGATTCGTTCCAAGAATAAAGCACTAGTTGTTGCTTCAATTCAGATCCTTTTCCTTTGGCTAGAGATATGATTTGACAAAGTTCTTCCTTGATTATCCGACCTTCCAGTCTTGACCTCTATCCAGATCTTTCGTTATCAGCTGTCTTCAGTGATAAGGTTTTACTCGCCCATTAAGGATTGCGTTAAATCTTTTATTCCATTCAGACATATTTGATTTCCCAGAATTATGGGGGTATTCCTGATTTGTTGATGTAACGTTGATCCTTTCCTTGAGTGACATGAGATATTACGGCAGCTTCCTTTTATGAATATTTCCTTCCTTGTTTGCTATAGTAATTCCAATAGTTTCATGTCCTTGTTTGAACACCACGGTAGCTTCCTTTTAGGGGTAGTTCCTTCCTTGTTTGCTTTATCAATTCCAATAGTTCCATGTCCTTTCTTTTAACACCTGCACATGTATATTAATTACATCATTAAAATATGATCTAACAATAAGAAGAGAAGAGTTCGAGTTCGATCGAACGATGACGAGTTATTATTTTAATAAGTGCGAAATAACACCCTTTATGGACAAGGGCCTTCGCCAAAAGAAAAGAAGAGTTCGACTACGACGACGACGGGTTACTATTTTGATAAGTTCGAAATAACACCATATAAGGCCAAGGGCCTTCGCCAAAAGAAAAGAAGAGTTCGGCCTCGATCGAAAAATGACGGGTTACTATTTTCAATAAGTTCGAAATAACACCCTTCAAGGACAAGGGCCTTTGCCAAAAGAAAAGAATAGTTCGACATCGATCAAACGACAATGGGTTACTATTTCGATAAGTTTGAAATAACACCCTTTAAGGCCAAGGGCCTTTTCCAAAAAATAAGAAGAGTTCGACTACATTCGAACTATGACGGGTTACAGTTTCGATAAGTTTAAAATAACACCCTTTAAGGACAAGGGCCTTCGCCAAAAGAAAAGAAGAGTTCGTCTACGATCTAACGACGACGGGTTACTATTTTGATAAGTTCGAAATAACACCCTTTAAGGCCAAGGGCCTTTTATAAAAAAAGAGAAGAGTTCGACTTTGATCGAATGACGACGTGTTACTATTTCGATAAGTTCGAAATAACACCCTTTAAGGCCAAGTGCCAAAAGAAAAGAAGAGTTCGACTATGAACGACGACAATGACGGGTTACTATTTCGATAAGTTTTAAATAACACCCTTTAAGGCCAAGGTCCTTCACCAAACGAAATGAAGAGTTCGATCTCGATCGAACGACGACGGACTACTATTTTGAGAAGTTCGAAATAACACCCCTTAATGCCAATGGTCTTCGCCAAAAGAAAAGAAGATTTCGACCATGATCGAATGACGACGGGTTACTATTTTGATAAGTTCGAAACAACACCCTTTAAGGCCAAGGTCATTCACCAAAATGAAAGAAGAGTTCGAACTCGATCAAACAGCAATGGATTACTATGTCGATAAGTTAGAAATAACACCTTTAAGGCCAAGGGCCTTTGCCAAAAGAAAAGAAGAGTTCGACCTCGATCGAACGACGATAGATTACTATTTCGATATGTTCGAAATAGCACCCTTTAAGGCCAAGGGCCATGCAAATGCTCACATTCTGCAACAACTCGCTTGCCCAACTCGAGCTCCTCATCCTTAATTCGAAGTTGCTCCTCAAGCGCACTCTTGCTGTGGATAGCTTGCATCAACTCCTGATCCTTTTTCTCCAACTCCTCACCGAGGGCCCGATTACCGGGGTTTGTCATCAACCGCTCATGCATCTCGCGGCACCTGTTGCTGTAGCAATGATACTTATCCAACATCTTCAAGAAAGTCTCGGCCCAAATGTTGGCCCTGCTAATGCTTTCCACTTCTACCATATACGTCTTAAAAACGCAAAGACGGGGTTAGATTAAGTAATTTCAGGAATGGCGAGAAAAGAAAAACAAAAGTAAAATTCAACGTACCCTTAAGCCCATAGTGGCCACCTCATCCATCAAATTAGCATCAGGAAAAGAGCGTAGGGCCTCATTTTCGGTTTCAGGGCATAACAGGCTGAATGGTGGCAACAAATCCTCCCCTTCCCCCAAGAGATTGACACCGGTAGGGATCTGAAGATTATGGGCCGAGCCCCCCGCATGAACCACTGAGCGAGCAAGGCCCTCCTCAAACATCCTGACATCATCAAGGTCCATGTCCGACTCATATTTGTAGTCATCGACCACCACGCCATTTCCTCTATTCGCCGCTGAAAAAGGAAGCACGACCCACTACGGAAGATGAAGGTATGTCCGAAATCATAGCTGCTGCTCCAAAATTCTGATTCTCCACCACGACTGATTGTTGGTCACCAACAACGGCAGGAACTTCTAAATTTCTAATTGAGCTGAAGCAACGGAAGGAATTTCTAATTATTGGTCATTGGCACCGATAAGTCTGGCGGCCGGTTCCGTCACTGCGGGCGAGCCACGACGACACCTTCTCCAGAGCCCGTTGTGAGAGATTCATCCATGTGAATTACTGTTGGGGGCGCAGACTCAAACTCTACTCTCCATCTCTTCGACGGTCCCTCATCCTCCCTAGTAGGTGGTGATTCAACCGTTAGGCGAACACCGGTCAGGACCACGTCCTAAGAAGTGGCCCTCGCAGGAGTAACCAAGGCCGTAGACTCAGCTGAAGCCGCCCTCGATGAAGGTCGGAAAATGGGTACAACGATAGGATGAGCAGATGAAGACGGCTGAAGAAAATCTAACGGAGGGGCCCTTTCTTTCCGCACTCTCCCTAGCATCGACAAACGACACGTAAGAAGCTAAACAAAAAGAGAGAACAACAGATAGAAACGTCGTCTCACATGTAAGGGGCATGTGTCTGAACCTTTCATGAAAGTTCGACCATGTGGGAATCCCCGTTGTATGGGGAAGGATGACACCCACCCATTCCTGAATACCTTCGACATGCAAAGGGAGAATTCTCTCAGCTGCAATGACGTGATAAAGATTAGTACCACAACAGAAAACGGTCGGGCATTCACCGATAAATATACGAAAACATACGCACAAAGTTCCACTTCTCAGGGAATCCCGTCGGGTCCGCCACCATGTGCTCAGTCCGCACATAAAAATAATTCTCATAAAAATGACGATTGGTTTTGTCGTCCATCTTCACCACCAAACTCCTCGATCCCCGAGGACGCATGTGAATCATCAAACCACGAATAAGTTGAGTAGAAAAGATGCTGAGCATATGGTCCAAAGTGACCTCGCGACCGGCGAGTTCCGCGTACTTAAGCAGCGAAAGAAATAACTTGTACATATACAGCAAAAATTGGGCGGGCATACCTCATAAAAACGGCAAATATCCACCACCAGCAAAGGAAGAGGAAGTGTATACCCTATGAGAAAGTGGTAGGCGTAGAGAACGCAGTACCTAGGACGATCGAAATGAACTATGTCGTTCCCCATTGCCGACCGCATATCAATGTGATTGATTGTTCATTCAACGTTACAATGTCCCTTTCCCTCATAACGGAGGGGACAGGTTCTGGTTCTGCCCCGTCACTAATACTGAAGTCGGTCGCCTCTCTCTCTGGGTGAGGCAAGATCTCAATCAATGATGGGATCTCCTCATCTTTCGCCGCATCCGCCCCTCCGGTGGCCTGAGCAGCACTTTCCGGTACCGAATTAGCACCAAAGAGATTGTCGCGAGAAGAATCACCAGTCATTTTTAGCAGAAAACACATAAAAGAAATAACAAAAAGAAGAGATTAAAGCTTTTAGTGAACTAGGTGGCTAGCAGAAATTCGAGGTATTAGAAAGAAGGTATATCAGTAGGATTCTCCCAAGTAAAATATAAATAAGTGTATCAATCGAATGATAAGCTCCCTCTATTTATAAGAGACATAAATCCCCTGAGCACGAAACTCAAGAGTCGCCAATCGAACTTGATAGGGCCTAAATATTTCATTTTCCCAGGAACGTGTGTAATAATGGCAATAACCACGAAACAACGTTTTGATACCCAACGACATTTCGGTTCCGAAACCGTCGCGACGATCCATGAGAATCGATATAACTCCGCCACTCCGCCAAAAACCCATAAAACGTAGCTAAGGAGTGAAGAATCGTAAGTTAGATTTCTCTCCAACTCGTAATAATCATGATGCATCTGTCGAGTCCGACAGAGGACGACCCCGACAGACGGAGGAATTAACTGTATTGGTCAAAATTGACCGCCACGACCGAGCTGACCGACATCCCGCCTAAGCAACTGGGTTGTGACAGATAATATAGCCCACTCCATGTCTTCTCCTTAACCTCCGACGAGTCCGTAAGAGCTGCGTCTAAAAGCACGACTAAAATATATTAGAGGCAAGAGGACGTCAAACCAAGCAAACGACAAAGATATCACGACTATATATAGCAAGAAAAAGCTTTCAACAAGGGGTGGGGGAGGGCTGCTCCTGCTCTCTCTAAAAATTCCAAAATAGTCAATAACGACATATGTGTGTATCCTCTGGTTTCAATTCATTGTTTGTTTCCGCTTGATTCTACATCAATAGGTCAGCTAATAGCACAATGTTAGTGGGTTAAGACACATCTTAGAATTTGCCCCCTATGATGTTTTTTTTTTCCTTTTCTTTTTTGGCAGCGAAGACTACTGCAGTATATTGTGGACTAGATTTGTTTATGAAAATAAACAAATTGCAATCTGAACGTGTTCCTAGTCAATAATTTATAGAATGTAGATTATATTTGGTCATGGAAAGAAGCTACCTGGACTCTAGAGCATATTCTTCTTTTGGTTATGGAGAGTGACCACAAAAATATAAAAAAGTAAAAAAGTACTATCTCAATCTCAATTTATGTGACTACACTTTGAACGGATTCAAAGTTTTAAAAATAAAAAAATATTAAAATTTATGGTCTAAAAAAAGTCATAAATATTTGTGTGACAATATATTATTAAGAGTAAAATAAAGTTTAAAGTTAAATTATTTTTAAATATAAAAATAAATTATTATTTTTGTGACAGATAAAAAAGAAAAATACATCACATAAATGGATTATAGTAACATTGCAAATCGAGAATCTAAAATATGAAAATTACCAATTTAATTCACCAGCTAAGTTAGTATTTTCTTGTTTTAATTATCTTGTTCTCTTTTGTATGAAACTTATTGCATTTGAACTATCGGCTCTTCTCTATTAATAGTCTGGTTGGCCAAGCTTTTCCAATTCTAAAAGTATACTTTTTTATTAAAAAGTGTACTTTTTTAAAGTTGAAGTCTTTGTTAAAACTTTTGGAAGAAAAAAAGTACTTCTGAGAAGAAGCAGAAGTAGTTTTGGAGAAGCAGAAAAAAATATTTCTCTCCAAAAGCACTTTTGAGAAAAATACGCTTAGAAGCAGTTTTTAAAAGCTTGGTCAAACACTAATTGGTGCTCAGAAATGCTTTTCAAATTAATTAGTCAAACAAAAATTACTTCTTACTAAGAGTACTTTTGAAAAACACACTTTTGAAAAAAATACTTCTCAAAATAAGTTGAGTTTTGCAGTTTGGCTAAACGGACTATAAGTGGTACTTAAATAGCAACATCTTACAACATTCAAAGGAAGTTTCTTAGGGGACTCAAACATGACACCATCCAGAAGCTCAGGGGCGGATCTAGAGTATGATAAATGGGTTCTTCGGAACTCAGTAACATTTGTGCAGATCTTGTATTTTTATTAAAAAAATTATTAAATATCAATAAATATCTATTTGTGAACTCTATTATTATTGTATATTAATTTGAGATTGCGACAAGAACCCATAAACTTAAAATTCTGGATCCGCCGGAGCTCAATGAATCTATTCATTCACAGGAAACATATAGGAACCTAAACATAGAAGGGAAATTTAACAAGAATATCCTAAAATTTCACTACAAGAAAGCAGGCGGCAAAATTCCTATTGTATGATCCGCCGTTAAATAACTGCCACAACTATATTTTTGCAGCGGTATGACCCGCTATTAAATACAAAAAAAGTGTTCAATATGGTAGGCCGAGGAACAGTGAAATAAAATTAGTGTTTGACCAAGTATTGTGATTTCTGCTGGAGTTATGATGCTCTTTTGTTTTTGTTTTTGTTTATGTCTTTCCTTTTCTTTTTCTAAGCCGGGGGTCAATTGAAAACAGCCTCTCCATCCTTTCGGGTGGGGATAAGGCCTGCGTACATATTACCCTCCCCAGAACCCACCCTGTGGGACTATACTGGGTAGTTGTTGTTATTGTAGTAGTGTATAGCACATCAAACATGTGTATACCAAAATTGTAACCTTTGTATATCGATAGTACATCAGTGATATCTCATGCATATTATTTTTCTTGTGAATATCAAAGAACATTTGTGTTCTATGTGCGATATACAAAGTGATATACATGGGCGTCCATAAAAAATTATGTTGTATACACGATATACAAAGTGATATACACAGACATCCTTAAAAATATGTATGTGATATACACTGATGTACACGATATGCAATGTGATATACACATGTCGTAGTGGGATTTTTAGGTCTGATTTTTTACTTGAAACCAATATAAATCACTTTTAATATTGCTCAAATTTTGTGTATAGTCTCGTTTAGGTATTTTCAACCAATTTCAATCATACCCACTCATTAAATCTAACCATAAAAGGAAGAGAGAAGAAAAACATACTTGAAATATTTTTTTTTTCTCTCTTAGTTTTTGCTAATCTTGCTCAAATTTTGTATATAGCCTCGTTTAGGTACTTTCAACCAATTTCAATCACACTCGCTCATTCAATCCAACCAAAATAAAAAGAAGAGAGAAGAAAAATAAAGTTAAAATATTTTTTCTCTCTTAGTTTTTGCTTCTAACTTTTTCTGACGTGAGATCAACCTTACCTTTTCATCCCACTAATTTATTTTTTTTTTGCATAATTTGTAAAATAATTTGCTAAAATATGAGAGCGAAAGAGAAGAGATAGAAGAAGAGAGAAAGGGGGGAAGCCAAAATAAGCATGTAGTTTTTCTTGAGAGAGAACATAAAAGAGAGTAGTTTTTTTAGATTTGGCTATATAATGCCAATTGTTCGGGGCTATCTTTGTCAAACCTAATATAAGGCTAGAAAATTGCCAATTCCTATTATGTGTTGTCATAGGATTCCAATTTTTCATATAAAAATACATTATAATTGTATGAATTTATTGTTTGACTCAAAAGATGTTAAACTCTTTTTGGACAAATCAATCAAAGATGAAGGGGTAAATCGTACTCAAACTTAATTGATTTCAGATAGAGAGATTTCATAATGATAGATATACACGGGATGAAAAAAATGTCGATAATCTCGTTAAGATTCATTATTGCCTTCCTCCTCAGTTCCATAGGGGAGAGAGCTAGAATTGCCTTTTTCTAGAGTACAAGAATGGAGTTTCTTTTCTTTATTTTCCTCCTGGGTAAAAAATGGAGAAGTCCTTCCCCCCCCCCCCCCCCGAAAGCCTTCCTGGTCTGTATATATAGTCGAAGCCTTCTGACCCCATCATAACTCAGCGCGCTTGGGTCAGCAGCACGATCTGGGCATGGCTATGCATTGCTCTTTTCGATGTGCCGGATATCTTGGAGAGGGAATGAAGTGGGCTCTACCTAATTCTACTACTCGATCGTTAAAAAGGGGTTGTGGGCAACTTAGTCAGGTGGTCAAATTTTGACCAATACAGTTAGTCCCTCCGTCCATCGGGGTCGTCCTTTGTCGGGCTCGACAGACAGATCATGTTGGCAATATAGTTGAGAGGAATATGACATCTAATCCTCCTTTATTCGCTTTCTGCAGAATTTTTGGCGGAGTGGAGGTGTTCTTTCGTTACTAGTGGACCATTGCGATGGTTACGGAATTGAAACGCCAATTGGCAAATAAAGCGTTGGTTCGTGCATGCCACCATTATGTCACACGTTCCAGGGAAACTGAAATGTTTTGTGCCCCATCAGATTTAAATGGCGACTCAAGGGTTTCGTGCTCAAGGAATTTATGTCTCTTATAAATAGGGGAACATGTCATTCGATTAATTCATTTCATCATTCGTTTGAGAGAGTTCTTCAGATATCGCTTTTTCTTATACCTCGAATTCTTGCTTAACTTCCTGTTCACGGAAGGCTTTCATCTATTCTTCATAATACTTCTCTTGCTGAGTTGTCTATTAAAAATGTCAGGTGATACTTCTCGTGATAGTCTCCCTACCGCTAATCCGGTACCAGAGAGTTCTGTACATATCATCGGAGAAGTGGATTCGGCGGAAGATGAGGATGTTCCCTCGGTAGACTAGATTTTGCCTTGCCTCGGGAGGGAGGCGGCTGACTTTAGTTTCAGCGATGGAGCAGAGCCGGAACCCGTTGCTTCCGTTGTGAGAAAGAGGGGAATTGTGGATTTAAGGGAACGGTGGGGAATCCCTAATTTTGTCAAAATATGACCGGCGGAGAGAGACAAGCGAGTCCACTTCGACTGTCCTGGATACTACGTTTTCTATGCCTACCCCTTCATTGTAGGGTACACCCTTCCTTTACCCATGTTAGCGGTGGATTTCTGCAGTTACTATGAGGTTTGCCCTACTCAGCTTTCGCCGTATTTGTATAAGCCACTTCTTATGATGCTCAAGTATGCGGAGTTGGCCGGTCGTGAGGTCACTTTGGGCCATATGCCTAACATTTTTGCTCCACAACTGATTCGCAGTACGATGATTCACGCGTGGCCTCGGGGGTCGAGGGGTCTGGTGGTCAAGATGGATGACAGAACCAACAGCCGTTTCTATGAAAATTATTTTTATGTGCAGACCCAGCATATTATGGAAGACCCGACGGGATTCCCTAAGAGATGGAACTTTACCCGTAAGTTTGCATCTTTAATTAATGAAATATTTAATCATTTTCTACGGATGCTAAACTGCCTTGTTTTCTGCAGCTAAGAAATTTCACCCGCCGCCTGTCGAAGGAATTCATGGGTGGGTGGAAGCCATTCTTCCCTACATAGTGGGAGTCCGTACATGGTCGACCTTTCACAAGAGGCTTGGACACATGCCTCTTACAGGTGAGATCATGCCTCTTCGTTGGTAGGAAGGGTGTGGAGAGCAAAAGCCCCTTAGCTAGCCTTTCGCCAGTCGGCCCATCCACTCGTCTTATCGTCATACCCACAGTACGACCTTTATCGAGGGATGATTCGATTGAATCTGCGGCGTAAGGTATTTCGGCAAGGGGCACTTCTCAGACGAGGTCCCGACCAGTATCGTCCGTCATACGAATGAGTCACCATTCTCCTAAATGACTCTCCCCCGACAAGATCAGGAGAAGGTGTTATTGCAGCGTCCCCTGTAGAGGTAGAGCGAACTGTTAAAGTTTGCTCATGTGGTCAACGATCGGAAACTCCAGCCTCCGTCATTGCCAAACCAATACTCCCTAGTGTTACTGATGATCAATCCCTTGTCGTGGTAGAGAACCAGACCTCTAGCGCCGGTCTTACGACTTTAGACGTGCCCTTCTCCTCTGCAGCAAATCGTGCTCCTCCTTCGGCAGCAGAAAGGAGAAAAAGTTTGATGGTTGACGAGTCTTAGTCATACCTGGATCCTGATGATGTCAGGATGTTCGAGAAGGGCCTTACTCATTCGGTAGTTCATGCGGGGGGCTCGTCTCGTATTCTTTAGATCCTTTCCAGCATAACCTTTTGGCGGAGGGGAGGATTTGGTGCCGCAGTTCATCCTTTTATGTTCAGAAGCTGAAAAATGAATCCCTTCGTGATATCCCTGATGCTGAGTTGAAGGATGAGGTGGCCGTCATGGGCTTGAGGGTACGTTGCATTTTGTTTTGCTTTAGGATTTCCTGCTATTCGAAAGCATTAATTTAACCACGTCTTTATGATTTTCAGAGATACATGGTGGAGGTAGAAAGTATTCGCAGGGCCAACATACGGGCAAGGATTTTCTTGAAGATGCTCGAGAAGTACCGTCGCTACCTTGATAGATATTTCGAGATACATGAGCGACTGAGGACGAATCCCCGTAATCGGGATCTTGGTGAGGAGTTGGAAAAAAAAGGACCAGGAATTGATTCAAACAATCCGTAGTAAGAGCGAACCTGAGGAGCAACTTTGCATCAAGGACGAGGACCTCGAGTTGGGCAAGGGGATCGTGGTGGAGTGTGAGCATTTGTAGGGATGGCTGAGGTCAATGCAGTCATAGATGGACCAGAACTTGGTCAAGGTTGAGGCGATGAGTGAAGAGTGGATGAGGAAGTTGACCGTGATGGAGAGAAAAGTCGCTGGTTCGGAGAACATTGAGAGAACTTGGTCTAAGGCTTTGGAGAGGGCAGCATCCTTGAAGGACACCATCCGGTTACTCCAATCTGAATAGGAGTTGGAGAGATGACAATTACCCTTAGGGAGGCGAGGCTCGAGGAACGCATTGGAACGATTAATTAGGAAGTGTCAGTTCTAGGAGATCGAGTTGCGGCCTTAGAGGCGGAAAATACATGATTTCAGGCCCAGGTTGTGTCGTCCTCCGCTGTCGTTCCTCGTCAAGTGCATGAGCTCTGGGTATATGTTGAAGCCCAACAGGAAATCTATAAGAGTTTATGGAAGGCGGGCACCGTGTCCGAGGCTGCTTACGAGGAAGCACGAACGAAGGGATTGCGAGGCTTGTATCAACTGTGGATACGACGCGACGACACCCGAAGCCAATGGGGGTGCGGATGATGATAATGATGAGCCTCGTGGTAAGGGTGATGGTAGTGGCGATGATGATGGAGGTGATGACGCCGAATGAAGAGTGTTATCCTTTGTTTTTATTTTTATTTTATTTGTCGATCGTCGTCTGCTCGTTCCGTCTTCATTTTCTCTTCTTCTTTCCTTCCTTTTTTTTATTGGTTGGCCTAGGCCAACATAAGCAGTGACAGCCTGCACTATGATGTTGCATAAATAAAAGTTTATTTCTTTGCTATTTGCCTTGTACTTCACTTTTTATTCTAACTTTTCATGGCCTCGACGTGAGGCAGAGGCTCGCCGGACGAGTCTCAATTTTTCTTTTCCTCAGGTGGATGTCAAACTCTTTTCCTTTTTGTCGAGGTCCCTTGGCCTTAAAGGGAGTCATTTTGAACTTATCGAAATAACAGACCGTCGTCGTTCAAACGAAGTCGAGCCTTTCCATTTTTTTATGGCGAAGGCCATTGGCCTTGAAGGGTGTTATTTCAAACTTATCGAAATAACATCCCGTCGACGTTCGAGCGAGGTCGAACCTTCCTCTTTTCTTTGATGGTGAAGGTCATTGGCCTTAAAGGGTGTTATTTTGAACTTATCTAAATAATAGCCCGTCGTGGTTCGAGCAGGTCGAACCCCTTCTTTTTTTTATTTGATGGCAAAAACCTTTGGCCTTAAGGGTGTTATTTCAAATTTTTCGACATAATAGCCCGTCAATGCTCGAGTGAGGTCGATCTTTCCTTTTTATCTTTGGTGGAAAAGGTCCTTAGCCTTGAAGAGTGTTATTTCAAACTTATTGAAATAACATCCAGTCGACGTTTGAGCGAGGTCGAACCTTCCTCTTTTCTTTGATAGCGAAGGCCCTTGGCCTTAAATATTATTTTGTACTTATCGAAATAACACCCCGTCGACGTTCAAGAGAGGTCAAACATTTCTCTTATTTTTGATGGCGAAGGCCGTTGGCCTTGAAGGGTATTATTTCGAACTTATCGAAATAACAGCTTATTGATGTTCGAGCGAGGTCGAACCTCTTTTTTTTCTATGATGGCGAAGTCCCATGGCCTTAAAGGGTGTTATTTCGAACTTAACGAAATAATAGCCCATCGTGGTTCTAGCGAGGTTGAACCTCTTTTTTTTCTTTGATGGCGAAGGCCCTTGGCCTTAAAAGGTGATATTACGAACTTATACAAATAACATCTCGTCGATGTTCGAGAGAGGTCGAACCTTTCTTTTTTCTTTGATGGCGAACGCCCTTGGCCATAAAAGGTGTTATTTTGAACTTATCGAAATAATAGCCTGTCGTAGTTCAGGTGGGGTCGAACCCATTTCTATTGATGGCGAAGGCCCTTGGCCTTAAAGAGTGTTATTTCGATTATCGAAATAACAGCCCGTCGACATTCGAGCGAGGTCGAACCTTTCTCTTTTCTTTCATGGCGAAGGCTCTTGGCCTTGAATGGTGTTATTTCAAACTTATCAAAATAATAGCCTATTGGTATCCAAGCGAGGTCGAACCTTTCTTTTTTCTTTAATGGCGAAGGTCATTCGCCTTGAAAGGTGTTATTTCGAACTTATCGAAATAATAGCCTGTCGTGATTCGAGTGAGGTCGAACCCCATAACTTTACTTTGATGGCGAAGGCCCTTCGACTTGAATGTTGTTATTTCAAACTTATTGAAATAACATCCCGTCGATATTCGAGCGAGGTTGAACCTATCTTTTTTCTTTGATGGCGAAGGCCCTTGGCCTTAAAGGGTGTTATTTAGAACTTATCGAAATAATAGCCTGTCGATGATCAAGCGAGGTTGAACCTTTCTATTTTCTTTGATAGAGAAGGACCCTGGCCTTGAAGAGTTTTATTTGAACCTATCAAAATAACAGCATGTCGTGGTTCGAGCGGGGTCGAACCCCTTCTTTTTTATTTCTTTGTTGTCGAAGGCCCTTGGTCTTAAAGGGTGTTATTTCGAACTTATCAAAATAATACCCCGTCGTGGTTCAAGCGAGGTCGAACCTTTATTTTTCTTTTTGTTTTGATGGCGAAGGCCCTTGGTCTTGAAGGGTGTTATTTCAATCTTATCGAAAAAACAGCCCGTCGATGCTCAAGCGAGGTTGAACCTTTATCATTTCTTTAATGGCGAAGGCCTTTGAACTTAAAAGGGTGTTATTTCAAATTTATCAAAATAATATCCCGGCGTGGTTCGAGCGAAGTCGAAAAATTCTTTATTTTCTTTGATGGCGAAGGCCCTTGGCCTTAAAGGGTGTTATTTAAAACTTATCGAAATAATAGCCCAACGTGATTCGAGTGAGGTAGAACCCCTTCTTCTTTTTTCTTTGATGGTAAAGGCCCTTGGCCTTAAAGGGTGTTAGAACTTATCGAAATAACAGCCCATCGACGTTTGAGCAAGGTCAAACCTTTCTCTTTTCTTTGTTGGCGAAGGCCCTTGGCCTTGAAGGGTGTTATTTTAAACTTATAGAAATAACAGACTGTTGATGTTGGAGCGAGGTCGAACCTTTATTTTTTTCTTTGATGACGAACGCCATTGGCCCTAAAAGGTGATTTTGAACTTATAAAAATAATAGCCCGTCGTAGTTCGAGTGAGGTTGAACCCCTTCTTTTTTTTTCTTTGATGGCGAAGGCCCTTAGTCTTGAAAGGAGTTATTTCGAACTTATCGAAATAACAGCCCGTCGATGTTCGAGCGAGGTCGAACCTTTCTCTTTTCTTTAATGGCGAAGGCCTTTGAACATAAAAGGGTGTTATTTCGAATTTATCAAAATATTAGCCCGGCGTGGTTCGAGCGAGGTCGAAAAATTCTTTATTTTCTTTGATGGCGAAGGCCCTTGGCCTTAAAGGGTGTTATTTCATACTTATCGAAATAATAGCCCAGCGTGATTCGAGTGAGGTCGAACCCCTTCTTTTTTTTTCTTTGACGGCGAAGGCCCTTGGCCTTAAAGGGTGTTATTTCGAACTTATCGAAATAACAGCCCATGGACGTTCGAGCGAGGTCAAACCTTTCTCTTTTCTTTGTTGGCGAAGGCCCTTGGCCTTAAAGGGTGTTATTTCAAACTTATTGAAATAACAACCTGTTGATGTTCAAGCGAGGTCGAACCTTTCTTTTTTTTCTTTGATGACGAACGTCCTTGGCCCTAAAAGGTGTTATTTCGAACTTATCGAAATAATAGCCCTTCGTAGTTCGAGTGAGGTCGAAACCCTTCTTTTTTTTTCTTTGATGGCGAAGGCACTTGGACTTAAAGGGTGTTATTTCAAATTTATTGAAATTACAGCCCGTCGACATTCGAGCGAGGTCGAACCTTTCTTTGATGGTGAATGTCCTTGGCCTTGAAGGGTGTTATTTCAAACTTATCGAAATAATAGCCGTCGTGGTTCGAGCGAGGTCGAACCCCTTCTCCTTTATTTGTTGGCGAAGGCCCTTGGCCTTTAGGGGGTTATTTCGAACTTATCAAAATAACAGCCCGTCGATGTTCGAGCGAGTTTGAACCATTCTTTTTTCTTTGATGGCGAAGACCTTGGCCTTAAAAGGTGTTATTTCAATCTTATCGCAGTAATAGCCCATCGTGGTTCGAGCGAGGTCGAACCCATTCTCTTTTCTTTGATTGCAAAGGCCATTGGCCTTGTAGGTGTTATTTCGAACTTATCAAAACAGCAGCCCGTCGATGTTCGAGCGAGGTCGAACCTTTCGTTTTTCTTTGATGGAGAAGGCCCTTGGCCTTAAAGGATGTTATATTGAAATTATCAAAATAATAGCCTGTCGTGGTTTAAGCGAGGTCGAACCCCTTTTTTTCCTTTGATTGCGAAGGCCCTTGGCCTTAAAGGGTGTTATTTCGAACTTATCAAAGTAACAGCATGTCGATGTTCGAGCGAGGTTAAACCTTTCTCTTTTCTTTGATGGCGAAGGCCCTTGGACTTGAAGGGTGTTATTCCGAACTTATCAAAATAACAACCCGTCGATGTTCGAGCGAAGTCGAGCCTCTCTTTTTTTCTTTGATGGCGAAGGACCTTGGCCTTAAAGGGGGTTATTTCGAACTTATCAAAATAATAGCCCATCGTGGTTCGAGCGAGGTCAAATCCCTTCTTTTTTTTCCTTTGATGGCGAAGGCTTTTGGCCTTAAAGGGTGTTATTTCGAACTTATCGAAATAACATCCCGTCGACATTCGAGCGAGGTCAAACCTTTCTCTTTTCTTTGATGGTGAAGGCCCTTGGCCTTGAAGGGTTATTTTGAACTTATCGAAATAACAGCCTGTTGATGTTCGAGCGAGGTCGAACCTTTCTTTTTTCTTTGATGACGAATGACCTTGGTCCTAAAGGGTGTTATTTCGAACTTATCGAAATAATAGCTCGTCGTAGTTCGAGCGAGGTCGTACCCCTTTTTTTCCTTTGATGGTGAAGTCACTTGACCTTAAAGGGTGTTATTTCGAACTTATTGAAATTACAGCCCATCGACGTTCGAGCGAGGTCGAAAACGAAATAATATCCCATCGTGGTTCGAGCGAGGTCGAACCCCTTCACATTTATTTGACGGCGAACGCCCTGGGCCTTGAAGGGTGTTATTTCGAACTTGCCAAAATAACAGCCCGTCGATGTTCGAGCGAGGTTGAACCTTTCTATTCTTTGATGGCGAAGGCCCTTGGCCTTAGAAGGTGATATTTTGAACTTATCGCAATAATAGCCCGTCGTGGTTCTAGCGAGGTCGAACCCCTTCTCTTTTCTTTGATTGTGAAGGCCCTTGCCCTTGTATGGTGTTATTTCAAACTTATCAAAATAACAGCCCATCGATATTCGAGCGAGGTCGAACCTTTCGTTTTCCTTTTATGGCGAAGGCCCTTGGCCTTACAGGGTGTTATTTCAAACTTATCAAAATAATAGCTCGCCGTGGTTCGAGCGAGGTCGAACCCCTTTTTTTTCTTTGATGGCGAAGGCCCTTGCCTTTAAAGGGTGTTATTTTGAATTTATTGAAATAACAACCCGTTGACAATTGAGTGAGGTCGAACCTTTCTCTTTTCTTTAATGGCGAAGGCCCTTGGCCTTGAAGGGTGTTATTTCGAACTTATCGAAATAATAGCCCGTCGATGTTCGACCGAGGTCAAATCTTTCTCTTTTTTTTGATGGTGAAGGCCCTTGGCTTTGAAGGATGTTATTTCGAACTTATCGAAATAATACCCTGTCGTGGATCGAGTGAGGTGAAACCCCAATCTTTTTTTTTTTCTTTATGGCGAAGTCCCTTGGCCTTAATGGATGTTATTTCGAACTTATTGAAATAATAGCCCGTTGTGGTTCACAGTTCCTGGAGAGTCAGGCATCTTTTCATTGAAGTCCCATTTTGCTTGGTGTTGCTTGCATCAGATGGTTCAACGCTGGTGGTCACGAGGCGTCAACGTTTGGCGTTAACTCGCGCTGTGAGCGCATTATATTTTTTCTTGTCTGACTTCGGCCTTTTGTCTTGGAGGTACTGCAGACAGGAAGAGTTTCGGTTGCTGATAAGTAGGATTTTAACGTGTTTTATGCCACTAATTTCCTATGCATTGACTTTAATTTGGTACAAAATAGTCCCAAATGCTTACAGGTTATGCTTGATTGTAGGCTTGAGCGATAAAGTAACGAAATGTCAAAGATCATCTCAAAACGGAATGAAACCTTGTATCAAAGGCCAAGTGAAGTGGTGGAAGAGGAACCTGGTGCAGACCGTACAATTGAGCATGCGGCCACCAGAGGATTTCAAAGGAGTGCAAAGTCATCTTTTAACCGCGCGGCCATGGTTGGAGTTAGGCGGCCCGCATTCAGCTTGCGTGGCCGCACCATCATTTCACGCAGTCCGCGCCACAAGGTTCAGAAAAGATGAAGTTTTGGACAATGCCAAGCCACGCAGCCGCGGTCACTATCATGTGGCCCGCGCCACAACTTCATGCGGCCGCGTCACACCTTTTTGTGGTCCACGCCAATCACTTCAGAGAAGGTAGCAATGGAAGTTAAACAGCCAGTGCGGTCGCGGTCATAACTGTGCGGCCCGCACTCACCCTGCCGGAGCAATTTTATCCAGTTTTTCCAGCCCACAATAAATAGAATATTTTATCATTTTTAGGTCAAGTTTTATGTTCTGAACGCAGCTGAGCTCGTGAGACTTGATATTGTAGACATTTTTGGCACTTTAGCTTTATCTTTACGATAGATTCTTGTGATTTCTTATTAGTAATTAATTAATATGCTTAGTTCTTCATCTATTTCTTCTGTTTCTTCTTCAATTATATCTAGCTAAACCCATTAGCTAGGGTTGTGGCTCAACCCTAGTGTGGATAATTAATGGGTGTTGCTTTTGAATGATAAATTAATATTGAATTTTTGTTATTTGGGTTAATTTTATGCTTTAATTAAGGAATGGTGGTTGCAAACATTGATTATAGCTTAGTGAGTTTTGACTCTTCTTGAGAAATAGAGTATATGACCCTAAAATTGACCCAATATGGAATTAGGATGGACCCATGAGAAATGGTAGTCCCAATTAACGGGTTAAATCTCGAGAGAATAATCACCCTACTTGAACCCTAGTTGCTTGGTCTAATTGGCCTATCCAGTTGGTCTCGAAAGAGTCAATTGGGCAAAATCGCTCTCTCTACCGAGAGGTGTGAGAGTGGGTACAATTGTGTAACGGTTATAACATTGATCCTAAATATATCAATCTATTATTAGTAGTTTATACCCGTTAGTTAACCACCTAGGTGATGCCACGACCCTAGTGCCTTTCTCCCTATTAGTTACAACTTGCAATATTTCATTAGCATAAATTAGTCTTAACCCTTAGATCATAATAGTTGTTGTTAATACAAAAGAAAACCCAAAATTGTTAGAAGTGCAATTGGAAGTACAAATACGTTTCTAGGCTAAACAGACATTACAACTCCACTCTAAGCTCCCGGTGAAAAATCAATCCCGAACCTCTACTTGGGTAAAAGCTCTTGGCGACCCACTCTCCCTACATTCGTGTAGCGTTGGGTCAGCAGCGAAATTTTTTGGCGTCATTACCGGGGAGCTTGTGGTGTTGACTATATGTGTAGCTAGTTTTGTGTTTTGCTTCTCTTTTCTTCTTTTTACTAACTTTATTTGTGTCAATCACTCAGGTACACATGACTTTAAATGCAAATGACCCTCTTGGCAACGTGGTCGTGGGGGAGGAGGTTGAGGACCTAGAACAAGAAGATGTATTACCTCAAGCTCCAAGGAGAGGTCGAAATGTCAATGCAAAAGGGGTCGTGGGTATGGCTAGGCATTGCTCTTTTCGATGTGCCGGATATCTTGGAGAGGGAATGAAGCGGGCTCTACTGACTTCTACTACCCGATCGGTAAAAAGGGGTCGTGGGCAACCTAGTCGTGGTGATTTTGACCAATACATTTATAATTTAGAAATTTAATAGGGTCGATACGAAAATTTTTAAAGATCAGATCATTAAAACTTAAACTATATATGGATCTGCCTATGATAGTAACTATCTAGATTTGAATTCGTAGAATTATATTTGCACTGTGAATCTCTGAGCACACACGGTCTTTCATCACGATTTGACACGTTAATTGGGATATGACAATGCTGCTACATTCTAGACTTGCATTGATCCTCTTGATTGCCATTCCTTTAAGTTAATATAGATACGTTGTAACATACACTTTTTACATGATGTCTCATATTTCATACCTCCTCTTTGTTTTTAAAGTAAGATAAAAAGGCCAAATATGGTTAGTTAAGAGCATCGACAATCTTTTTGACTTGATACACTATTTTAGTATTGTCAAAACTCAAAAATGACAAAGGTGTGAACGAATATATATTCTTTCCATATTAGGTAATGATAAAAGAATCAATTAACCTTTTCCAAACAATTTGTAGTGGACCGTCAATATGATTTTCCAAGCTATGAAGTATCAAAATGTCTACTAAGTAAACAGAAAAGTGAAACTGAAAAAGTATCCATTTGCAAATAACAAATTTCACTAAAGTTTTATTAGAATCACACTTCTCCGCACCACCTCGGAGTATGATGGAATGAATAAGATTCCTTCATTCTTATTTAGAGTTCTCGAGTTAAAACTCTAAAAATCAAGAAACTCTAAGTAGAAAGATGCTCCTTTTAATTTTAATTGTTATATATGACACGAATCTAAAATAGTCGGGTCACTATATACCGAATAGATTATGAGAAAAAAATACACATCTCAACCAGCTGTGAACAATGCCAAGTCACATTAGCATGTTACAATTTTTACTCAATATAATAAGACTATACCTAAAAAGATAAGAAAAGCAGCACAGAACAGGTCTTTGGGGCCTAGGTTTTGTAAAGTTTTAAGAAAGTAAAGAATCAAGTGGCAAATGTAGGAATACTATGGGCACCTTTTCTCTTCAATCATCCATTAAATTTGTTTGGAAAAGTCATTTACACATCTTAACTTAATGGGTGTCCTAATATCCCACTATTGTTATCTAAACTAAATTTTATATCTCTCTCAAAATACCAAACCAATCTTGTAGTAGGCTATGATAACACGCACCGTATATCAAAATATGTCGTCTGTACCACCATGGAAGGCAATCACAACCATAACCTCCCTTAAACCCATAAACTCTATCTCTGAAAAATCAAAACCACCTCATGCCAGTCCACTTTAGCACCTCTAATTTGACCATTTTTCCTTCACATCAATCTCATAAAAGAATATTCACACATCCAGATCTAAGAGAAAACAAGAGAAAATTTTGGTACGAAAAATGGTATTTCAAGCTCTCCAATCGACTATTAAAATTATTCCAACTTAAATCATGACTCAACCTCTGTACGAAAAATGGTATTTCAAGCTCTCTACACATGGTGTTCCAAGAAAAAATTTCGCGATCCCTTGGTTATCTCCTTCTATCTCTATATTTATATAAAATTAATTGTACTATATAGCGTTCTTCTTTATCTTCTTCAAATATTATTTAAAAAAATGAAGAAAAGAGAAAATGGTTCTGTTAAAATGAAGAAGAGAAATGGGTACTGCTAAAATGAAGAAAAAGAAAAGAAAAATGAATAAGGAAAGAGAAAAAAAATAGTATTAAGTTACATTAGTTAGAGTATCCAATAATAAAGTGATACCTAGACAAGTAATTTAATTTTAAGCTGATTTTTTTGCCTCACGCGCATTTAGGAAATGAATTACACTTTTCGTGACAGGCCATTACTTAATGGGATATTAAATTTAATTTGAGGTATTAGGACACTCGTAAAATTAATATGTTTAAATAACTTTTCTGAACAAATTTAATGAGTACTTTATGAATTTTCTCTTTTATTTACTCAAAACCAGAACAAAGTGAGTTTATAAACTTCTATTTGTCCTAGGTTGGCTTCTCCACTAATAAGTCGAATTTGATTTACTTCTGTCCTTTTTAATTGAAATAACAATTTGATCACTACCTCTCTTTTTAACTTTTTTAGTTACTACTTTTCTTTTATTCCTCTTTCTTTTTTCTTAAATTGATTCAGACTTTTTTCTGAAAGCTTAAGAGAAAAAGATGTTAGGATTATGATTCCTACTAAAAACAATAACCTTCATATCGAATAATTCGGATACATAAACTACATGAGCGGAAGCTAACCTGAATCCATATGTGAAAATGTTGAGCCTCCTTTTGATGATTGTCCTTTGTTGTGAACTCCTTTAGCCTTCCTTCAAGTTTCTTGAAGTATATTTGTCCCCTCAAGAATGTATCCACAATACTCAACAATATATGAAAAGGTTCACAATAATAGTGTTATGACAATTATCAAAATTTGGCTTATGGTTTTCCACCCTATTTGCAAGACAATGGACAATATGGTTCTTGGTTCAATGGGAAGAAGAAGAACTTGTCTTGCACTAGAATGGGAACCATAACCCCACTTTATAACTCTAGGAGTTACATAACCCAAGAGACAAGAGTTACAAGACAAGAGTTATGTCTTGAGTTATGTCTTGCAAGAGTTACATAACTCAAGAGTCACAAGCAAGCAACCATAGTTACTTATGTAACCTTAGTTAGCCCATCATAAACTAAGGTTACCCTTTTGGGTATCTACACATTAGTCCTACACTTTAGTATGACAATACATTGGCCCCCTTAACATAATGTCCATAAGACCACATAATTAGGCCAAACCAAAAGATAGCACATAACATATAATTATCCATATATTGTTCATATGTGTGTAGATATAAGTCCATATATCTAGATATAAATCCATATATCTTACAATCTCCCACTTGGACGAGATATACAAACATATGTACAAAGCTTAATATTATATGTTACAAACCTTAGGTGCACAAAATTGCTATCACAATAAAATTGTCATGAACAATCCGGTCCATCAATCATACCAACATAGGACCTAAGAGCTCGTCGCTACTCATTCGTAACTAGAACCAATCATAGATCACGTATATCAATATAACCAACGACATGGATCAAGTGTAGGTATGTAGCATGGAAATAACATAAAGTGTGATCAATAGAATGTCTATTTCCAACTGGTTCTCCTTATTGAGATCAAACTTAAACTGTAAGAGTACAAAAAATTTTAAAACTGAATATCTGCGCAGATATAACTGAATTACTGAATTTCTGAATATAATGAACAATACATAAATGTGCAATACAAACTCCCACTAAAATACATAATCCTTATCTGATTTGACACCCATACAAGCAATATGCTCATGAAATACTTTTGGTGTCAATTCCTTAGTGAGCGGATCCGCAAGCATGGAGTTTGTACTTATGTACTTAATGCACAATTGTCCATTCTGTACTCTTTCTTTAACAACCCGAAATTTGACGTCTTTATGTTTTGCTTTCGTCAAATTACTGTTGTTATTAACATATGCAACCATGGTTACATATGTTATTAGCATAAATGGCAAAATTGGAGTCGGTATACCTGATGATCTCAAACTGGTCCGAACTCCGATATGTAAGCATGTAATCCTTTGTTCTATGTATGTACCTCATGACCCTTTTGGCTGCCTACCAATGGTCCATACCCGGATTGCTTAATATCTGCCTAACATCCCAACAATGTACGCTATATCAGGTCGTGTACATACCTGAGCATACATCAGACTACCTACCGCTGAAGCATAAGGCGTCTTCTGCATTTCCGAAATTTCATAAGAATTGTTTGGGCACTGTTTGAGACTAAATTTGTCTCCCTTAGTAACAGGGGTGTCACCTGGTTTACAATCCTGCATGCCAAATCTTTTCAGAACCTTATCGATATAGCCCTTTTGTGACAGACCGAGAACGCCTTTGGAGCGATCTCTCAGAATCTGAATTCCTAATACAAAAGAAGCTTCACCAAGATCTTTCATTTCAAATTTCTTTGAAAGAAATTTCTTAGTTTCAAGTAATAATGCTATATCGTTACAGGCAAGCAGTATGTCATCGACATATAAAACCAGAAAAATATACTTACTCCCGCTGAACTTATGGTATATACAGTCATCAGCAATATTCGGTTCAAAACCAAAAGATGTAATGACTGCATGAAACTTATAATACCATTGACGAGAAGCTTGCTTGAGCCCATAGATGGATTTCTTTAATTTGCAAACCTTCTTCTCTGATTCATCCGAAACAAAGTTTTCAGGTTGCACCATATAAATTGTTTCCTCAATGTCACCATTGAGAAAAGCAGTCTTAACATCCATTTGATGAAGCTCAAGATCAAAATGTGCTACTAATGCCATTATAGTCCTGAAAGAGTCTTTCGATGAAACTGGAGAGAAAGTCTCTTTATAATCAATGCCTTCTTTCTGAGTGTAGCCTTTTGCGACAAGACGAGCTTTGTACTTAATAACATTGCCCCTGAATCCCTTTTGGTTTTAAAAATCCATTTACAACCAATAGGTTTAATACCTTCGGGCAATGTAACAAGCTCCCAAACGTCATTATCGCTCATAGACTTCATCTCATCATTCATGGCATCAATCCACTTTTGAGAGTTAGAACACTTAATAACTTGACGGAAGTTGATTGGATCATCTTCCTCAAGTCCAATATCACTTTCTTGTTCTTGGAGAAATACATAATAATCATCCGAAATTGCATTTCTCCTCTCTCTAGTGGATCTCCTTAATGGCATTTCGGTTATTTGAGGTTGTTGAGTTTGATTTTCATTAGTTATATCAGGTTCCTGATGGGGGAGATTTTCGAGATTGTCTTGAACCGGAGTTGCATCAACAACTTGAGGGAAAGACACATGTTTTTCCTCAAAGACAAAATCTCTAACAACTTTATTTATCTCCCCACCCCCCAAACTCAATATCCTCAAAGAAACCTAGCATTTCCCGTCTCAAAAATAGTTCGTGATGTGGGATCATAAAACTTAAAACCCCTGGATTTTTCAGAGTATCCAACAAAATAGCTACTAACCGTCTTAGCGTCCAGTTTCTTTTCATTCGGCCTATAAGGCCTTGCCTCAGCTGGACAACCCCAAATGTGTAAATGCCGAATACTGGGTTTATGCCCAGTCCAAAGTTCATAAGGGGTTTTGATTGTAGCTTTAGTTGGAACTCTATTTAGAATATAAGCTACGATTTTTAATATGGATTGGGACTTTTCATGAATAAGATATAGGTACCCATAACGAGAGTAATCGTCTATGAATTTGATAAAGTATTGTTGACCATTCCGACAAGGAGTAGGAAATGGCCCACAAATATCCGTATGTATCAATTCTAAGACGTCCGAAGCTCTCTTAGCACCTAATCTAGTCTTGTTTGTTTGTTTTCCCTTGATACACTCAACACAAATTTCCGAATTTGAGGTATCAAGAGAATCAAGAATTCCATCTGACACGAGTTTCTGAATTCTTTGAATGGATATGAGACCCAAACGTTTATGCCAGAGTGAAATAGAATTCTCATTAGTTAATTTTTGGTACCTTTAAACTTGTATGCAAAGTTTCTTTATTTGAAGTTATTGTATCAACCAAATATAAGCTATCAAATGTTGATAAAACACCAGTACCAATAAGATTTGAATTCCGAAAGAGACTAACTTTATTGTCCCCAAATGTACATTTATAACCGGATGGATATGTCCAATTGGGGAACTGAAATTAAGTTCCGTCTAAAAGACGGTACAATAAAAGTCTCATCCAAATCTAAATGAAAACCGGTCTTAAACAACAGCCTAAATTTGCCAATAGCTTCAACTGGCACCTTCTTGCCGTCACCCACATAGATGTTTCTTTCACCATCATTTGGTTTTCGGCAGTTCAGGCAACCCTGCATTGATATACTTATGTGAGTAGCATAACCTACCCACCAATTATCCTTAGGTACCGAAATTATATTAACTTCAGAACAAACTTTCTTCACATGATTAGTTCCCTTACAGAGAAAGCAACCTAATTCAGTAATTTCAACCTTAGATTCCTTATGTTGCTTAATCTTGGGCTTTACAACCGCAACTTCCTTATTTTTCCTCTTCTTAGTTTCCTTAGAAGAGGATGTCAAATGAGCACTTTCAGTCGTATCTTGCTTAATCCTTTCCTCTTCTTGCACACAATGTGAAATGAGCTCATTAAGAGTCCATTTCTCCTTCAGGCAGTTATAACTGACCTTAAACTGATTAAAGTGTGCCGGAAGAGATATCAAAACAAAGTACACAAGCAGTTCCTCAGGTAATTCCAGCTTGAGTGACTTTAGTTTCGAAGCAAGATGAGACATTTCCAAAATGTACTCCCTAATGTTTCCCTTGCCCTTATACCTCATAGAAACAAGTTTACTCAATAGTGCACTTGTTTCCGCCTTTTCGTTTTGAATAAAACGCTGTTCGAGGTTTTCAAGGAAAACTTTGGCATTAGGTTCATCATTCATAGTGCCCCTGAATGATTCTGGAATTGCACGCTTCATGATCATTAGACTCATGCGATTCGAGCGTTCCCACTTCTCCATCGCTCTCTTTTCATTAGGAGAGGATGTATCCTCAAGAGGAGTAGGTTGCTCGGTCCGAAGTGATAAGTCAAGATCCATGCAACCGAGAACGATCATTACATTCTCTTTCCATTCCTTAAAGTTTGTGCCGTTAAGCACAGGGATGCTATTGATATTGGCAGAGATCGTAGAAGTAGAAGAGTTTACTGAAAATTGAACAAAGGATTACTAAATACATGCTTACAAAACTTGAACTTTAACTTTATAGATTCAAAGTTAGGCATTTCCCATTACAAGATACCTAGCACAACATTGATTTTAGTCTTTGGACAGAAAATCAACTTGTAAGTGGTACTCTTGGTGTAGTGATCAAATATAGACAATAAACTCCTGTCAAATATTAAACCTTCCTTTGGGCCGATTTAATATTCACATGGAAAACCAAATAATCATCTCATATTTACCACCACAAGAATGTTCGAATTCCTGCCAAATAACACCTTCCTTTGGGCCGATGTTAAACGCATGGAAGACTAACATCCACAGTCATCTCATATTTTATAATTAATCAATCTACACAATAGAGGTTACTTTGGCAACATAATGCTTCAATTGAAAAACTAAAATATTAGATGCAATCAACTTTAGTTCCTTAAGCCATTTTATGAATCTTAACTTAATGTGTTACATGATTGGATGTGTAACACTTGAATATTAATCGTTGTTTACTGAATTGGACAATTCTATAATATATAAGAATTGATGGACTATAAAACAATTAACATTCACTGAAACTTAAGAGAGTTGAAACGTTTTTCTTAAACTTTACTGGACCAAACAATCGATTGTCAACACAGACAATCGATTGTTTGGTTTTTTCTGAATTTTAAGTCACTGGATGTGACAAGGAAAAATTTAAGTTACTGGACCAGAAAATCGATTGTCAAAACAGACAATCGATTGTTTGGTTTTTTCTGGAAAAATTTTAAGTCACTGGATGTGACAAGGAAAAATTTTTCTAAGTTACTGGACCGGACAATCGATTGTCAAAACGGACAATCGATTGTTTGGTTTTTTCTGGAAAAATTTCAAGTCACTGGATGTGACAAGGAAAAATTTTTCTAAGTTACTGGACCAGACAATCGATTGTCAAATCCAGACAATCGATTGTCAGGTATAATTTAAGAACATTTCATCTCACTGGAGTGTATACAATCGATTGTACAGTGTATACTTTTTCTGAATTATAACATGATTTTTAACATGAATCTTTAAACATGAAAACATGTTATTTACCAACTAAATCATGCTATATACAACGTTTTAACATGATATAAAAACATCAAACTGAATCAAATCATAACATTCATAAGATCATGCTATCATGCTATTTCATGGTAGAATTTCATAAACAAAATTCTAATTATACTTTAACATGAATCCTAATATAACATGAACCTTATGAACATCCAAATTATCCAAAATTGAAGGGTGGCTCTGATACCAATTGTTAGGATTATGATTCCTACTAAAAACAACAACCTTCATATCGAATAATTCGGATACATAAACTACATGAGCGGAAGCTAACCTGAATCCATATGTGGAAATGTTGAGCCTCCTTTTGATGATTGTCCTTTGTTGTGAACTCCTTTAGCCTTCCTTCAAGTTTCTTGAAGTATATTTGTCCCCTCAAGAATGTATCCACAATACTCAACAATATATGAAAAGGTTCACAATAATAGTGTTATGACAATTATCAAAATTTGGCTTATGGTTTTCCACCCTATTTGCAAGACAATGGACAATATGGTTCTTGGTTCAATGGGAAGAAGAAGAACTTGTCTTGCACTAGAATGGGAACCATAACCCCACTTTATAACTCTAGGAGTTACATAACCCAAGAGACAAGAGTTACAAGACAAGAGTTATGTCTTGAGTTATGTCTTGCAAGAGTTACATAACTCAAGAGTCACAAGCAAGTAACCATAGTTACTTATGTAACCTTAGTTAGCCCATCATAAACTAAGGTTACCCTTTTGGGTATCTACACATTAGTCTTACGCTTTAGTATGACAATACATTGGCCCCCTTAACATAATGTCCATAAGACCACATAATTAGGCCAAACCAAAAGATAGCACATAACATATAATTATCCATATATTGTTCATATGTGTGTAGATATAAGTCCATATATCTAGATATATGGACTTATATCTTACAAAAGAAAACACAAACATTACTTTAATCACTAGCTATTAAGGATGTACATAGGTCGGGTTAGTTCGGATTTTATAATTACCAAACCAAACCGATTGTGTCGGATTATTAAATCTAAAGACCAAACCAAACCAATAAAACTCAGGTTTTTCTCTCTCGGTTTTTTTCAGGTTTTCGGGTTTTCGGGTTTTTTTCGATTTTTTTCGATGAAATCTTCGTAGAACAAAATATATAAATTATGCTCAAAATATTTCTTTAGTCCTAGTATGATACAACTATATAAAGTATTTTCTAAGAAAATAATACAAAATAGGAGATATATCGTGGTATTATCCTAAAATATTCAACAATAAAGACAATAAAGTTATGTAAAATAAATATTGCTAATTAAAATCCATAATAAAAAAACATAATGTAAGAGTACTAAGTCATGCAAAAATAAGTAGACCAATAAGGGAGTATTAAATACATGCCTAAACGTTAAAGAAAAAATAAAAATAAGTTATACATTTTTATCTAAATTATTACAAAACAAAAAATAGATATTCAGTATATTCTCATTCGTAGTATTGAATTAAATGTCTTTTGTTAGCATTAGTATTAATTTGATTTTGGTTTGGGCTTTTGTTAGCACTATTTAATTTACTAATGTTAATGGCTATAAAACTTATTGGAATATTCAAAAGTTCTAAGTCCAACCTTGAAATAATACCTCAAAAATAAAATTATGAATTTTTTAAGAAATCTTTATAAATTACATCACAATAAGTATATTTATATATTAAATATATCCAAAAAATTTATATATATAATGTCGGGTTGGTTTGGTTTCGGTTTGACTTTCTTTAGTTAAAATCAAACCAAACTAATTATGGTCGGATTTTTTTTTCCAACACCAAACCAAATCAAACCAACCCATAGTCGGATTTTTTTCTCGGTTTGACTTGGATTATCGGGTTAGTGCGATTTGTCGGTTTTCTTTGTACACCCCTACTAGCTATAAACTATTTATTACTCCCTCCGGTCAATTTTAATTAATTTTTAACTATTTTACACATATTAATAAATTTATTTTTTAGCATTAATTAATATAATCATATTATACTTAATTTAAAAATATAGTCATGTTAATTAATGCTAAAAGGTGAATTTCTTTTATATGTAAAATAATAAAAAATAAGTAAAATGGACCAGAGGGAGTAATAAATAATGTATAGCTAGTGCTTAACATTAATTTGTTCATTGAACATATAACAAATATCTTAGACTTTTTACTTTAAGGACAATGTTAAAAAAAAGAAATTAATTAGTTCTTGATATCTAAAGATTCAAATATTATAAATTACAAAAAAAGATCAAAAAACAATTAAAATGGATCGGAAGGAGTAAAAGCTAATTTATAATTTTAAGTAGACTAACTACAGTATATTAAAATAGTCACTACTTCTTTGTTATATGCATACTATTTAATTTAGGGTCGTTTGATTACCAAGATTAAGATATTATAGGCATAAGCTAATATTGATAAAAGTTCTACACAAAAAATCTTCATATTATTTATCCCTATTAAATGTGGAATTATAATTATATAAATAACTTTGTTCCAAACCGATCCTATAAAAATGATGACATAGGCAAGAGTGAGGTCAAAATTGGACAATTATAAATACTATACTTAGCATATAAAACTAAGGGCTAAGATTAATTTAATTGTTTAATTATCTATTTGAAAGTTGTCTTGGATGTCTAATTTTATATAGGAGTGCACTTTTTTTTTTTCTTTTTCTAGAGAGAATAGAATGTGGGTCTGCTTCTATGCTTTGCTGAAGTTAGATTGAGCCTCAGGTTTTTGGCAGCAAAGCAGCATATGGTTTCTGGGTTTTTGTTCTCTCATGGGTGAATGTTGGACATATGTTGCTGCATGCAAGCTAATTCATTCCCTAAGATTATTTCCCTTTTTGGGTATTTCTTCATTTTCTTGGTAACACTGTTTCTCCTCCTTTTTTTTAACCTCAATCCCTAGCATTTTCTTGAATTTGATCTGGGTATTCTGTTTCTTGATTATTATTATTTTTGGAAATCTGTTGATGGGTTTTATGATTATCATTGGAAGTGATAAATGGGGTTTGATTTCTTGAAATGTCTTTTGATGTGAATCATTGGGCTAAAAAAAAATTGAAAGATTAGAACTTTACTTTCTTGGTGTGTTAAAAAAGGAGTCTTTGATTGGTTTTTGGAGTGGTTGATTAGTTGGGTATATTCAGGCTGGTGAGTGGAAAATTTATGTGATGTTAACCATTGGACTAAAAACATAGAAAGATTAGAACTTTAGTTTCTTGGTGTATTAAAAAAGGAGTCTTGAATTGATTTTCTGGAGAGGAAAATTTATGTGATGGGATCTCAGGGTGGTGGTGGTGGTACTAGTATGGGTGCAACTCAAGCACAAGACCCAAAGCCAAATGCTTTGGCTAGGCAAGGATCATTATATGGTCTTACACTTGATGAGGTTCAGAATCAATTGGGGGATTTGGGGAAACCACTAAGCAGTATGAATCTTGATGAGCTTCTTAAGACTGTATGGACTGTTGAGGCTAGTCAAGGAATGGGGGGAACGGATTACGGGGCGCTGCAGCATAGCCAGGTTGCTTCGGGGAGTTCTTTGCATCGACAGTCGAGCATTACACTAACCGGTGATCTATGTAAGAAGACTGTTGATCAGGTTTGGCAGGATATTCAGCAGGGGCAGAAAAGGGATAATAGTGATAGGAAAACTCAGGAGCGGCAGCGTACTCTTGGTGAGATGACACTGGAGGATTTTTTGGTTAAGGCTGGAGTGGTTGCTGAGCCGACTCCAGGCAAGAGAAGTAGTTCAGGCTCTGGTTTAGGGGGTGATTCAATGGCATTGCCACAACAGCAAGCTCAGTGGTCGCATTATGCAATGCCTCAGATACCACCGCAGCAACCACAGCAGCAGAATATGCTACCCGTTTTTATGCCTGGACATCCGGTTCAACAGCCTTTGGCTGTTGTTGCCAACCCAATAATGGATGCAGCTTATCCTGAATCTCAAATGACAATGTCTCCAACCGCTCTGTTGGGCACATTATCGGACACACAAACACTTGGAAGAAAGAGAGTTGCACCAGAAGACGTGGTTGAGAAGACTGTTGAAAGGAGGCAAAAGAGGATGATTAAGAACAGGGAATCTGCAGCGAGGTCACGAGCAAGGAAGCAGGTGACTTTTAATATGTTCTGAGTCTTGAATATAGTATATCGTCTCCATGGCTATTGAAATATTATCTTTTGATCAACAGGCTTACACCCATGAACTGGAGAACAAGGTTTCACGCCTCGAAGAGGAGAATGAAAGGCTCAAGAGACAGAAGGTATGTTCTGTGATAACAAATTTTCTCGTCAGTGAATATGCTTATCCTTCTAGTCGTTATTTGAGAGTGTGTGATTATTAGTACTTTGTGTCATTTGCATTTACTTGCATTGATGTGGTCATCGCTAAAATGTGTCAAACAAACAACAACTACCCAGTATACTCCCACCAGGTGGGGTCTGGGGAAGGTAATATGTAGACAGCCTTACCCCTACCCAAAAGGGCAGAGAGGCTGCTTCCAAGCGACCCTCGGCGCATAGGACAGAATGAAGAGCTGCATTGGAAAATGTGTCAATGAATACAAATATTAAAACACATGACAAACAAATGTGAAAGAAATGAAGAACAATTTCAATGTAACAATTTTTTTATACCATTTCCGACATTTAATGTTGAACCGTTTACTATTGAAACCTATATTTTTCCAGATATGTACGCTTTTCACTGCTCTACAGAAGAACCTCTTATTCAATCCAGTCTAACAATCGTCTTAATACTACTGTCTGAAGCTCTAACTCCTGAAAGAATGTTGCTTATATCTCATAGGAGTATTTATTAAGGTTAGAAACAAAATGATTTTGATCATTTATGCAGTGAAAAGAAACAGTCTCTTTCTCATTCTGGGTCTTGTTTAATTTCCCTTACCCCATACGTAAAGAAAATGAATTTTGAAGGTCTAGTACTGATGTTGATCATTTATGCAGTGAAAAGAAACAGTCTCTTTCTCATTCTGGGTCTTGTTTAATTTCCCTTACCCCATACGTAAAGAAAATGAATTTTGAAGGTCTAGAACTGAATCCTTTCTCAACAAAAAAAAGATCTAGTACTGAATTGCAGTTTAGTTTAGTTTTATAAATTTATATTCGTCGTTGTATCACTACATTTCATTTTGTAAAACCTCCATACTATTACGTTTCCCTTTTGCTAGTTGAGTTGCATAAAGGTGCAGTAGCTATTTGATGGTTAAAGTTCACTGCTTAGTCACATTGGCGAAGGAAATAGCTTAGTATTTTAAAACCCTCAGGCAATCTACCCAAAAGTTTACGTTAATTCTCATGTCCCTTGGTTCATTGAAATAGGAGAAGGTGGGCTAAGGAAGAGATAGACAACAATGTACCTATGCTATGGAAGAGATAGACAACAATGTATCTATGTAAAAACTCACTGCATTCATTCAAGTTTGTTCACATGAGAATAAGAGAAGAAAGGAGATAACTTAATCATCTGATCAATACAAGACACACATATTAGGTGTCAAACACAGTATGCAAATGATATTTTTCCCGATGTGGGATAGTATTCAACCTTTGGTGTCTGTTCTCTACTTTTTGGTACATTGCTCGTATACCAGAGCTTTTCCCAACATGAATAAAAATATTTACCTCATCAATAAAGATATTCTAAACTTTACCATTCTAAACTAACTCTTAACATTCTAACAGTTCATGGCTTACTTAAGGGGTTAGGAGCAAAGAGGAATGAGTGTTACGAGAGGATCATTTTCCTTTCTATTCAAAAAGGGGATGATTGTCTACATGAAAATAAAGGCAGATTGTTAGTCTTTATCCATTTGAATAGGATCAAAGTAGTTTCAAATATGCATCTTCTTTCTGTGTTGGCAAATGTACTCTTTTCAGGTTGGCTCAAGGCTGCAGACTTCGTAGGTAAAGTCAAAGATTAGAGGAATAGTTATACAGTCATCTTTGGGAGGATAGAGATGAAGATGAAAGAGTAGATGAATGAGTTTTGGAGAAACAGAGAGATTGGAAGGGGTAAGAGATCCAAAGGAAAGGTAGCACAAGGAGTAGGTCAAGTGAGAGACTGGTGATTGCAGAAGACAAGTTGGAGGCAGAATAAGAGGGCTTGGTGATTAAAGGAGGAGAATGGTAATACTGAGTTTTTTCAAATGGCAGTGGTAGCGGTAGCGAAAGCTGGGGGGGAGGGGGGGGGATTTCTTTGAGTATCATACGGGTTGGCATAAAACCGAAATAACCAACCAAATCAAAATTTTCCATTTTGGTTTTCTGGTTTATTTGGTTGGTTCACAATTAATTTTTTATAACTTCGGTTCGGTGGTTGGTTTCAAGGGCTTGGTTTTCCGCTTTTGTTTTCTTTTCTGTTTTGTCTATTTAGTTTTGAAAGTAGCGAACTTAGCTAAATTTTATTGAACAACTCTTTGTAACTTATGAGGCCGTATCCAAATAGATTTATTCCTGCATGATCCCAAAACAGAAACGATTAAACCGAAACGAACCTGAAATACTCAAACCAAATCGAAATTACTGTGTTTTAGTTTCCAATATCAAAATCGGCGATCCAAATACCAAACTGACTGATATCCCACCCTAGAGTATAAAGTCAATGAGGCAGTGATGAAGGATGAGGAGGAAGTGAGGGGCAATGCAAGATTTTACAAACACTTGTATATGGAGGAGAAGTTGGGGGGTGGGGATTGGGAATTTCAAATTGGAGAGGAATAAGGGATTTGGTCGGAGAGGCTATAGGAGAGGAGGAGATGAGGGAGGTGATGGGGGAGACAAAGCCCTGAAATCAAATGAATTCACATTGCTTTTTCTTCTCCAACATGGTTGATCACCTATTGAGAGACAGTTATTGGAGACCGTCGCGGAATTTCAAGAAGGAAGAGTCAAGGTTCTTATGCAAGTTGGACCTTAAGAAGGCTTGTGATCACGTGAATTAAGAATTTTGGATGACTTCGTGACGAGGATGTAATTTGGTCATGGAGGAGGTATCTTCTCTTAGTTATGCTATTGTCCAAACCACTACTAAGCTTTCCGCAAACTTAAGTGTATAAAAAGCATAAAATTCGCCCCTCTAAACAATGTCAAAGGAAAATCCAGGGATGTCATGTTTGGATAATTTTTTCTAAAAATCAAAGATGGGTGGCTCCCAATGCTTTGGTCTAGTGGTGAAAGCTCATAGCGTGATGTGTGGCTTAGGTGCTTGTCGCAGGTTCAAACCTTGCCGCCAACAAAAGCCTGATATTTAAGTGGAAAATAGAGGGCAGGCCCATTATCCAGCAAGTTTCAAACCGTGCGGCACTGGCCCTTGGGGATTTCTCAATTATCAAAAAGTGAAATTCAAAGATGGGTTGTAGTATGTATTTATCGAAAAAATAAAAAAGATACACCATTTTGTTTAAAAAGCAGGGTTCCGGTGTCCCACAATAAGTTTTTCAAAAATCAAGAACGCCAAATGGTAGGTTTTCACTATACTAACACACTAAACTAACTCAAAAGGTTGTCAAAGACATGTTGTCAAAAACTAATTAAACACACTTGTCCCCCAAAGTTATTTTGCCGAAAAAACTTTTTTACATTTACTAGTTTGCAAAAATTAAACCAAATCAAATCCAGACAGCACCTTTAGTCAAATTAAAGGGTGCGAAAGTATCAAACTCTTACATTTATCCTTTGTTTCTTTCAAGAAATATGAGGGGAAGCTCGACAACCAAGCATTTTGTATGAACTATGAAACTGATAGAGATCACAATCCGTTTCAATTTTGCCTAACGTTCATGCAATCTTGTAATATTTCAAAGTCATCATGATTTTTTCGTTGAGAAAAGTTCAACACGTCCTATTTAAGTAATGATTAGCATGAGTAAATTCTCCTATGTAAGCTCATTTATGGCATGAGAATCTTGTCTTACTGTAAACTGCTTCTTGCTGACACCTATTCACCAATGAAAGAAAAGAATTCCATGTCTTCAACCACATGTGATCCTTTTGGTTTGCCCATCAGAGTATAGTGCAATCTGGCAAAGAAGAGAAGCCACTGAAATCATGGTCTTTGTACACTACTTTGAGGTGACCGTTAGCTGAGACTCTTGCGTTGGTGCAGAGGGAAGATCTCTTAGACTGATTGATATCTTAACAAATTGAACCAACCCCATAACTTTGTGCTACATAAGACACGCTGCAAAGTTCTGGAACAGAATACAGTGAGTCCTAACATGGTAGCCGTACTGGAAGGTGTGGCTGGATAACCTCTTTTTCAGGGAGAGCTAATGCTTGTTGGAAGTCTGCTCTTTCCCTATCTTTTCTATCTATCGAACCATCTCGAAAACACTAGGATCTGGATCAGTCTTATTGACAGGCTTTGGTTAAGAAACCGCTACATTTCTTGAACGACTACTGCCTACATAACCCCTCTCCCTCCTTTCAAGGAATCGAGTCTAAGACCCTATGTAGTTCTCGGATTTTGGCCATTTCAAAAGCAAAATTCACGCTTTCCCTGTTTCCCATGGTCTTCCTTATTTTCTGTCTGAAAGATGTTCCGATTTAATCCTTGAAATGCTTTCTCAGAAGTCACTTCTGATGACTAATATGGCATATATGTTGTTCAATAGCAAAATAATTGTTAGTTCTTGATGGTTTGTTGTCTTTTAAAAATTAGAAAGCATTTGAGACTACTCCTTATTGCCTCCATTCTTGTTCTTCTCAGCTATCAGTTTCACTGAATATTATGTTAACATGGTTTTACTTGCAGGAAATAGAGAAGGTGTTACCAAGTGTTCCACCTCCAGAGCCAAAGTATCAGCTGCGTAGAACAAGCTCCGCCCCTTTCTAACATCCAGTTTCATGTATGATGAATATGTAGATGCATAGTGTCGTTATGTCATTGAAATTTATGTTAGCTAGTCATTATCCGTCCATCTCCTTGTTCTCGGTTAACATCTTTGTTCAGGAGATTGCCCTTGGCTGTCTCTACTTCTCTAGATAAATTTCCTTGTATGTACATTTTTATAGTTTTAACTTGGAATTATGCAGACGAGATAGTTTTGGTAGTTTCCTTTCAGTTACTGTAAGCATTTCCAGTATGAATGCTTTATAGACAAGTTAAAAATGAAGTAATTGTATGTCTTCAGTTGTATTAAACGAAAGGAGAGGGGTAACCTGAAGTTTACGACTCTGATATTTAGATCAACCTGAAGCTTTGATCGGTTGTTTTCTAAGTTCAATTGGGAGATGTACATGTTCCATGTGGATCAACATCTGTTGTTCTCCTTTATGTTGGAAGAAGCACTTGTCTTATTGATAGAAATATGTTAGATACATAACTTTATTATAGTGTAGCTTTGCCAAAAGTGAGGTAAGTTGAACCTCACACAGAAGTTCTATGTTGAGTTAGCTGAAAGGACTCGGTTAAATTGTAACTTTATTGTTTTTTTTTTTTTTGTGTTTATAATTGTGTATAACTCAAAAACTTGAATACTAGTGTTTATGTATGGGAAAAAACTATTCACACCCAATTTTTATACCAAATTACGTTAATTCAGTATAATTTACTGATAAATTAAGGTGAAAATGCATATTAATAGTTTTGTGTGTGTGTGTAAGGTGTTTTAGAACATTTCCAATTATATAATTAAGAAAATTGCTTTGACATGATGAAAATACTCATGACACTGACTTATCTCCTTTCCCATTTTTAATAACCAAACCATCCAGAAAAGATGGAAAAGGAATAAGTAGAAAAACTAAGTACTATTGCTTCTGAAAGGGTGAAACCAGACAAAGGTTACCAAGGTATACACATGGCTTAAAATGAGTGTTCCAACCATCTAAATACTTAAGCAAGAAAGTCATAACATTTTGTTTACTAAAAACTAAATCCTAAACACCTCTGGCAAATGGCAATCAGCCTCTTTTGAAAGTTTTCAGCAGCTGGTTCTAATTTCCTCTAGCCTTTTCCAGGTCCGGAAGATCTGCAATCAAAAGACAAATTAATGTTACAACTAAATAACTTGCTTCTACTAGCTAAGGAGGTCGATAGGGAAAGTTACATTGAAGCAATTGTATCTCACAAACAAGCAAACATGGAATTATTATTTGTTTTCACGTAAGTAGATAATTAAATACTCGAGAAAATCAACGAGTATATAAATATTGTTTTTTAAACTTAGAAAAACGAATAGAGCACAAGAAAGGATAGAGGAAAGGAGACTCTACGGCAGAGAAGAAAAGAGAAATACTACAACAACAACCCAGTAAAATCATACAAGTAGGATTTAGGGAGGTTAGAATGTACGTAGACCTTACTCCTCCCCGAGGAGTAGAGAGGCTATTTCCGGTAGACCCTTGGTTCAAGAAGTCGATAAAAGAGATAATATATCAGTACTATCAACAAAAAATAATAAAAATAATGACAGCAATATAAGAACCAAAAGCACTAACAATAATCAGTAGATAAGGTCCAGCAGAAAGAAAAACAGTAGAATAGTGTGGACACACTATGAACCGCTAGTAGTTTAAGACAAAACCCTATCAGACTAGCCTCACACCTGCACAAAGTAGAACAATACTCAATCACCTCCTAACTCACAACCCTAATGATCGACCTTCATGAGGTCATGTCCTCGGAAATCTGAAGCCAGTCATGTTCTATCTAATCACCTCTCCCCAATATTTCTTAGGTCGTCCTCTACCTCTTTTGGTACCCGCCAAAATCAACAGCTCACACCTCCTTACCGGGGCATCTGGCTTCTCCTCCGAACGTGCCGGAACCATCTGAGCCTAGTTTCCCGCATCTTGTCATCCATAAGAGCTACGTCCACCTTCTCCGAACATCTTCATTTCTAATCTTATTCATCCTACTGTGCTCGCACATCCACCTCAACATCCTCATTTCTGCTACTTTCATCTTCTAGATATGTGAGTGCTTAAATGGCCAACACTCAGCCCCATACAATATGCCGGTCTAACCACCGTTCTATAAAACTTGCCTTTGAGGGACAGAAGCACTTTCTCGTGTGTGTCACACCGTATTCCAGATGCTAGCCTCCATTTTATCCACCTCACCTATATACGATGTGTAACATCTTCGTCTATCTCCCTATCCCCTGGATAACCGACCCAAAGTACTTGAAACTGCCTCGCTTGGGAATGACATGTAATTCAAGCATCATTTCCATGCCCGCTTCCCTCGGCTCTACGCTGAACTTGCACTCCATGTATTCATCTTTGTCCTGCTCAACTTGGAACCCTTAGACTCAAGGGTCTGTCTTCAAACCTCCAACCTCTCGTTAACGTCATCTCGCATCTCATCGATCAGAACTACATCATCAGCGCATAACATACACCATAACACGTCCCCTTGAATGTGGCGTGTCAATGCGTCCATAAAAAAGGCAAATAAGAACGGGTTGAGCGCAAATTCTTGGTGTAACCCCATAACAGCGTTATCACAGGTACGTTTAAAGCACGCTTAAGCCCTGAAGTGAGGCTCAAAACATGTAATGTCGCATCAAAGGCTCTAAGGCATACTTTTCCTTGCCAATGAGTGTAATTCTGAAAAGACGATATTAAACCATTGAAATTTCACTTTATCATAAAAAAATTCAATTTCTTTGGCCATATATTTGATATTCATCCTTATAATTATTAGTCTTGGACTACATATACACATTTTATTTTTTCTCTAATTGCGCCTTTTTTCATTAAAGTTCAGGCTTTATTTGCGATTAAAGCCCCAACGGACCTTAGAGCTTTGTTGCGCTTTTCGCCTTTGATAACACTGCCCATAACAACCGAAAAATGCTCAAAGTCGCATCCCACTGTCCTAACCCGAGTCTTAGCTCCATCATACATGTCTTTAAGTAGACAACCGGCACACCTTTAGCCTCCAAGCATCTCCAAAGAATCTCTCTAGGGACCTCGTCATATTTCTCCATGTCAATAAACACCATGTGCAAATTTTTCTTGTCATCCCTGTACTGCTCCACCAACCTCCTAATAATGAATAGCCTTCGTAGTCGAATGACCTGGCATGAACCCGAACTGGTTTTCGGATATAGACAACGTCTTCCTCACCCTCACTTCTACCACCCTCTCCTAGACTTTCATCCTAAGAAGAAAAGAGAGATAGAGGGACATTAACTTCCACATTAGGGAAAACTAAGATTAAAAAGAAGCTATTGGATGTTACTTGATTTTAATTCCTTCATAAGATGTTCATTTTGTTCTTACACCTAAGGTGTCTTTTAGCATTCATAAAAAGTTCCACTAAGCCGGGTTCCAGTAAAATAAACTAAAGGTCCCACTTTCTCATGTTTGCCTCCATCCGTTCCCTTCCTAAAATTTTATCAAACTGTGAACCTTATACTCCTATCCGCACTCCTTGTTCCTCTCCCATTCAAACTCTTTAAGTTCCCTTCTCTTTAATGTCATCCGAACATAAAAAAATTGCTCATATAAGCAAGAAGATGAGAAGCAAGAAGTTGGTGCTATTCCTCTGTTAAAGGAAATGAGACCTGGCAAGTATCTGAGAGCAGCAGTGTAGTGATTAATTGTTAGAAGAGTTGACTGAAAAACTTAACATTGCATCTGATATATACAACAAATTAAAAGCTATCCCTATATTAGTGTTATCAGATAGGAAATAACTCACAGAGCATTCCTCCATCATCGCTGCTCTCATCATCTTCTCCAGTGTACTAAAAGAAGATACATTCAAGTCAAATTACCATGATCAAAGTCATTGAATATTATACTGCATGTAATATTTAACTAGATCAGGGTAGGTATTACCTCAACATCATCATCAGAGTCCGCTGCATGGAACAGAAATCCTGATTAGTCCACGAGCATAATAGGAAATAACACATACAGTTATACATGAGAAGGTGAGTTATTGCTAACTGCTGAAAAGCTTCAGTTCAATCCGAAGTAGAAGAGAGAAAGAAGCAGGAAGTAGGTAAGATGGTATTGATCATCGCTATTGATACACAGCTGTTAAAGACCACTAACTTGAGAGAGTTGATTATCACTATGGACGGGTAAAGGAAGAGGGAGAGAAGTGATGAAATGAATTTAGTAACTGGATCAACCGGGTGTTCAAAAATCAAATTATCTTGGGAAGTAGGAAGTGCAAACCTGCATGCCTAATCTCGGAGCACATTATCATTTTACATTAACCAACTATATCAATTGCAAAATCAAACTTCTATCAATAATACTTCTTTCTTCTGATTTTCCATTCTCTTCTACTCCTTTTCTTTTTTAAAGAAATCATACTCCTTTAATCAGGCATGAAAAGTCTGATTAGAGACAGTCAGACTCAGACTGAATACACTAAACCTGCAGTCTAATTAATAAAAGTTGCTTTTGATCAATCAAATGAAATGTCTTGCAGATGAAGTATAAAGAAAAAGAAAATCAAAAAGTATTGCTAATATTTCATCTGCCACTTAGCTCCTACTCCAAAGCACAATAAGAAGAAAAAGAGGAAGGGCGGAGATGGAGTTGAATTACAAATTAAAGGAAGATTCAACAGCAAAACGATAGTAAGATTGGTCAAACCGACAGGAGCTTACCAGCATTAGGATTCACTAAATACATAAGATTTCTGATCTGCTCAGTCTCAAATTAATGGAAAGATAGCCATAAAAAAATTAAATTTAAGGAAGCAAGTAATATGCAGCCAACTCACAAGATTCTTCATCATCTTCATCACACCATTTGTTCCAATCGACCTTGAGGTATGGAGCAGGCTTCTCTTCAGACTTCAATAATCTTGGCCACCAGCCTTTTTGCTCCTTTTGGATTGAGCAGAGGATGTTTCTCAACCCCACATTAGTTTTACACCGCTGCACCAAAATACACTCTAAGATATCAACCATGAGGATTCTCTAACATTGAAACAAATATGAAAAGGAAGAAATGTCCAGTTAAACTATAACATTTCTGTAACAGAATAAACTATTCGTATCTCGTCTAAAGGGAGTAAGACAGTACTATTACTCAAGCAAAAATTAACAGAAAGATTCTTTAAGTCACGATACATAATAGAAATAACATAGCTCAAGCCTCAATGCATCATATCAGAATTAGGAAATATAATATTCAACTATATTTAGCGAAGAGCGATCAAACAATGATACCAAGGTGCATACAAGATACTGCTAATAAGGTGCATACACTAGGGTTGAAAATCCCTTTCAACTTTATAACTGCTAGTATCATCAGGTAAAAGGAACAGACACTCACGGTAAGCGTGATAAGCGTGCTTTCATATCATGCACTCTAAACTACCATCACAACATATATACAGCTTGAGGACATAATGTAAAATTCAAATTCTTCTTTAACATTTTAAGTAAGCAACCTCCACTTCCAACCGAGAGGTTGTGAGTTCAAGTCTCCCCAAGAGCAAGGTGGTAAGTTCTTGGAGGGAAGGATGCCGGGGGTCTATTTGGAAACAGCCTTTCTACCCAAGGGTAGGGGTAAGGTCTGCGTACACACTACCCTCCCCAGACCCCACCAAGTAGGATTATACTGGGTTGTTGTTGTTGTTGTTGTTGTTGTAACATGGATAGAGCATTTGTACACTAAGCATTTTTCTAGCTTAATTTTATAAATTCACTTCCAAAAGTAAGTCACATATAAATGCAAAACATAACTACATACATGATACCAAACTATAGAAGAATAAAGAAACAAGCAAAGACAACTTAAAGTCACAAACATAGACCACTAGGTGCACGGTCTAATATGCACTTCCTAACATTATGATAAATTTTTCTATCCAGTTATACAAATTTTTTCCACTTCGAATCGAAAGGTTGTGAGTTTGAGTCTCCCCAAGAGCAAGGTAGGAAGTTCTTGGAGGGAATGATGTCGGGGGTCTATTTGGAAACAGCCTCTCTACTCCAGGGGAGGGATAAGGTCTGCGTACACACTACCCTCCCCAGACCCCACTAAGTGAGATTATACTGGGTTGTTATTGTTGTTGTTGTTGTTGTTATATAGTCCAATGCCAAGCAGTGGGCAGATCTACCTTACTCCTCTGCAAAAAAAAAAAAGGAGCAATGTACTAACCTGTGAAACCCATTAGAAATCACAGCATAAAACTAAACATCCTAATTCAGAAACTAGAACCAATTTTGTCAGAAGAACACCTCAATTGCAAACTAGTTATAGTCGGCTATATGAATTCTCAATATCTGTCTGACTCCAGTTGTATCCGTTCTATTCTGATATTCAATACTTTGGGGTTCTCTAACATTTGAAGTTCGCCACAATTTATAACAGACAAACCCCAGAACAAACATAAAATAATTATTAAAAATATCTAGCAAACACTGGTCGTAACGTGAACATACCAACAACCATGTTCATCAAACTCAACGTAACTGCTACATTTTTTTTATAACCAAGATTCTACGAGGGCCAGTGATACACGATTCAAAAATCAGTGAATAATAGGTCACCGCTCCTCTACCCTTCTCCACTTAAATGCTACGCTTTTATCTGCAACAGGGTTCGAACCCGTGACGTGCTCCATCTTACCAATAGACCAAAGCCCTAGCGGTGACATAATTGCTACTGTGGCACTATTTTAAAACCTTTTGTTGATAAATGACTTAACCAAAATCATGTGGCAGCCCTTCTAGAAGCCATGAGATAAATGAGAAAATACTTTTGAAAAGTGGCAATTGCATTTTTCACGTTCTTTCCCCTCGGCATGATGGATCCATGCACATGTGCGTATAAATAGACTACTACATTTTTTAGAAGGAAAGACTAGCGAAGATGGTGCGGAACGAAGAGGCAAAGGAAAGTTGTTGATGGTTGATGCCCAATTTGAATGCCTATTTATAGGCTTTAAGAGAGGTTTGAAGCATGAAGAATGTGTAACACTTTTTCCATACAAGATTGTCATACTCATTCTTCCATTGCCACTTGGAAGGACATTTTTCCAATTTTGAAAATATTACAACAGTTCACCCCACATATTTTCAAAAAATTCATTAAAAGAGGAGTAAGATTTGCTGGATTTGTATGGTCCAAATGCAACAGGTTTGATGCCTTTTGGACTATGAACCAAACTTAGGCTCATAAAATTTAACTTACAGAATTACTGATGAAATATAATATTTCTATGAACCAATAATTCTATTGTAAGTCAGAGATTTTATCAATCACATTTTGACCCCCGTAATTTTTGCTGTTCAACACGGTTTTATGCCCAATAGGCCATACCGCCTGATTATTCATGAGAGCTCTAGAGACTAGGCCAAAATCATATAGAAATGGCCTCACTCTACTCTCATATAGTTGAATTCATCAAGTGTGTACTTATTTTAAATATATACCATAAGGAATATGAATTCATTAAGGGGTCGTTTGGTAGGGTGCATAAGAATAATGCTGAATATGGTGTATTAGTAATGCTGGTATTAGTTATGCTTGCATTAATTATGCTGGTATTAGTTATGCTAACATATTTCTTATCCATTGTTAGTTTGATGTATTAAAACATTGCACAGTTTCTAAAAGAATTGTTTGTTTACAAAAATGCCCTCAAAACTAGTCCACACTCTAACTTTTAAGTGAAAAAGTTTTAAAAAATTATTTTATTTGTCTACCTATATTATAAAATTAAAAAATATTTATTTATTTATAAAAAAAATATGCTAAATATTTATTTATTTACTAGGGATATGATTTTATTTCTCACTATTTGAATTATTTTGAACTTGCACTAATATACTAACTAGAATATTTTAATCAATCATAAATTTTGAAAGACAATTTTGACTTTAACTAAGCTAATGCATGCATTAAAACCCATTGCATTGCTAATACCATTGTTTTCTAAGCACAAATTATGCATAGGATAATACCAAATAGGATGTGTAACTAATGCTTGCATAACTAATGCATAAGTTCAAAATGTCTACCAAACAATGTATTATTAATACACAAAGTTAATGCATGCATTAGCTTATCTAGTGCATCCTACCAAACGACCCCTAAGAGTTATAACTCAGCCTCTCAATTAGTAGTAGTCACGCACTCTCTTCTAGTGCTTCAGTGTCAATATCGACTTGTTATTACTATATGAACCTACTTCATGGGATCTCCAATCACATAGGCTAGGTTACCATCTCTATTGACAACAAGTCGGCCTTAACCCCATGTCTTTTGAGGTTTGAAGAATTAATTTTCTTCCCACAGGTTTAGTCACAGGATTGGCCAAATTTATTTCTGACTTCACATAGTCAATGGAAATTATTCCATCTCTCAACAGCTGTTTCATGATATAATGTCTCAATTTCATGTGTCTACTTTTACAATTATAAGATTTATTCTTTGCAATAGCTATTGCCGCTTGACAATCACAATGCATAAACACGGGAGACAATACGTCCTTTATTAAAGAAATATTACCTAAGAAGTTTCATAGCCACTCAGCCTCAGAACCAGCTAACTCCAGAGCTACAAACTCTGATTCCATAGTCAATCTAGCTATGATCGTCTTTTTAGCTGATTTCCACGATATTGCACCACCAACAAGGGTGAATATATATAATTACTAGTGAATTTTGTCTCATCTGAATCAGAGATCCAGTTTGCATCAATGTATCCTTCTAAAGTAGAAGGAAATACACTATATAGGATACCATTTTTGATTTTGCACCGGGTATCCGGGTCTCTTCGAGCCCCGACTAATCGCGGGGGTGCACAGGCCCTCGGCAAGGAGTTTTCCGCAAGTGCACCACGGTTAATTCAGGTTTTATCCAGTTCGATGGCACTCAGAAATTGTTTGCATCCAGTGGGTTTCGAACTTGAGACCTTGAAAGGAAGCAAACCCCAAGGCTCAAGTCAATTGCCACCAGACCAACCCCTGAGGATTCACTATATAGGATACCATTATTCATGGTTCCTCTTAAATATTTCATTAGTCTAGCTAATACAGACCAATTGCTCACTGTTGGGATTATGAGTATATCTACTCAGTCTACACACAACATATGTTATGTCAGGCCTTGCAAAATTCATTAATTGCATCAGACTCCCAATAATTTGAGCATATTTAGACTGAGTAACCGGGACAACATTATGCTTTTTCAACTGAGAGTTAACATCAAAAGAAGTGCTCACAATTATATTTTACTAGTAATTCTGTAAGTTAAATTTTATTAGTCTATGTTTGATTCATAGTCCAAAAGACACCAAACCTATTGCATTTGGACCATGTAAATCCAGTAAATCTTACTCCTTTTTGTATGAATTTTTTAAAAATATATGGGAGAACTGTTGTGATATTTTCAAAATTGGACAATCCAAGTGGCAATAGAGAAATGAGTGGCAATAATTTCAAAATTGGACAAATGTCCTTCCAAATTGCAATAGAGAAATGAGTGTGGCAATCTTGCAGGGAAAATTCAAGACAAGTGTTACTTGTCATGCGTCAAACCTCTCTTAAAGCCTATAAATAGGCATTCAAATTAGGCATCAATAATCAACAATTTTCCTTTGCCTCTTCGTTCTACCCCAGCTTCCCTTGTCTATCCTTCTCAAAAATTTTGTAGTCTATTTTCTTTTGTTCCCCTCTTTTATATAGCGGGATTTGTAATTTAATATTTTATTGATTCATGTATCCTCTTAATTAGAGATAGGCTTGTTTAATCATGGATAAATATTTCATATTGTTGAAATAGTTTCTTAGGACTGTAGAAACCAAAAAAATAATGATTCCTCGAAAATAAACTTTGGGATTTGAAACCGAAGAATGAAATACCGAGAAAGAAAAATATATTTGCTAACTCAAACTCAAAGCTTACAATACTACACTTGTAATTTCTAATACAAGTTTTTGGGATAATTTTACAAATGAGTTCTACAACCTATTTATACTAAAACCTTACACCAAAAATTCAACATTGGCATACAAAAATATCAAACATGGCATGTAAGAAAATTCAAACTTATACAAATCAATTTTGTCATGCAAGACAACCAATGTTCTTGAATACCATTTTTGACTTTTATTTTTAAAACTAGTCTATTTTAATTATTTTTGATCAATTTATATAATTTCAACAGCCTCCCTTAAATTGATCAAAATAATTTACGTATACCAAGCATCGATTTCAATCTCTCGAACGTTTCTGCCTTCAGCGGTTTAGTCAGAATATCCGCTATCTGATTTTCTGATTCACAGAACATAAGTTCGATTTCTCCATTCTTGACAAGATCTCTTATGTAGTGATACTTAATCCCGATATGCTTGCTCCTGCCATGAAATACTGGATTCTTGGCTAATGCAATCGCTGACGTATTATCACACATAATCTTTGTCGGACCATCTTGCTCGTGGTTCAGCTCACCGAGCATTCTTCGAAGCCAAACTTCTTGACATGCTGCAGAGGTTGCTGCCATATATCTGCTTCAGCTGTAGATAAAGCAACTACTTGTTGGTTCTTTGAAGACCACGAAAACACGCCTCCCTCGAGAAAGAATACATAACCGGAAGTGCTTTTCCGAGTTTCAGTATCACTCGTTCCTTCTTTCTTTAACTCAAGACGTTCTGCAACAGGAGTGTTCATCGGATTTGCTGATTCAATCTTGAATTTCTTCAAGATATCTCTGGCATATTTATTTTGAGAAATAAAAATACCATCTTCAGTCTGTTGCACTTCTATGCCCAAGAAGTAAGACATCAGCCCCATGTCTGTCATTTCAAACTGACTTGTCATAGCCTCCCTGAATTCAGCTACATAAATTCACAGTTTCCTGTAAATATTAAGTCATCAACGTAAAGACAGACAAACATAATGTCGCCATTAGTCTTTGACTTAATATACAGTGTATGCTCATAAGGACACTTCTGAAAACCTGCCTCCAACATGTAAGTATCAATACGCGTATACCAAGCTCGTGGAGCCTGTTTCAAACCGTATAACGCCTTCTTCAACCTGTACACCTGGTTCTCCTGTCCTTTCTTGGCATATCCAGGTGGTTGCTCGACATAGACTTCTTCCTCCAAAAAACCATTCAAGAATGTCGACTTTACATCCATCTGATGTATCTTCCACCTGTGTTGGGCTGCAATGGCTACTATCATCTGTATAGTATCCATTCTGGCAACTGGTGCGAAAACCTCGTAGTAGTCAATTCCCGGCTTCTGCTTGTAGCCTTTGACCACCAATCTTGCCTTGAACTTGTCCACCTCTCCGTTGGGTCTGTACTTTGTCTTGTACACCCACTTGACACCGATTGGCTTCTTTCCTTCTGGCAAAGAAGTTAACTCCCACGTGTCATTCTTCTCGATAGAATGAATTTCCTCATTCATGGCCTTGATCCACTTCTCTTTACCTGCTGCATCTTCATAATGCACTGGATCACAATCTGCAAAAAGCAAAAATTCACCAGAGTTTCATCGGTGATGTCATCATCGCCTTCATTGTCTTTAGTGACAACATAATCATTGAGGCGAGCTGGTGGCACGCTCGTTCGACCCGAACGCCGTAATTATTCTACCGGTTCTGCTGGCTGAGGAGATGATCACTAGCTGGTGGTTCAGGTGTTGAGATATCTTCCTCGTCTGGCTCTTCTGACTCGATCAGTATACCTCTCCCAGCATCATCCTTCTTTCTCCAGCTCCACGCTTCATCTTCAGTGAACCGAACATCTCTGCTGACGATCAATTGTTTCGTGACTGGATTATATAACTTATAACCCTTCGTGACTTCACTGTACCCAATAAAGATACACTTCTTTTATCATCCAGCTTCTTTCTCCGCTCATCTGGTACATGGGAATAAGCTATACACCCAAATACCCTTAATGAAGAAACATTCGGCTTACTGACACTCCAAGCTTCTTCTGGAGTTCTCCCTTTCACGATCTTTGCCGGGCACTGTTCAACACGTACACAGCACAGGCAACAGCTTCTGCCCAAAATTCCTTCGGCAAACCTTTCCCCTTCAGCATACTTCTTGCCATTTCAAAGATTGTCCTGATCTTCCTTTCAGCCACACCATTTTGTTGAAGTGTATAACTGGCAGTCAACTGATGAAGAATTCTTTCTTTTTTCCAAAACTCTTGAAATTCGTTAGAAGTGAATTCACCACCTCTATCGGATCTCTGAGTTTTCAAATTAAATCCACTTTGTTTTTCAACAAAAACTTTAAATTCTTTGAATTTTGAAAAAGCTTCTGATTTTTCTCGGAGAAAATAAACCCAAGTTTTTCTGGTACAATCATCTACAAAAGCAAGCATGTATCTCTTACTTCCTAGAGATTCCACCTCGACTGGGCCACACAAATCTGTATGCACTAACTCCAAAGGTTTCTTTGAAGTCTTCAAATTTCCAGTTGGAAAAGAATCTCTGTGCTGCTTCCCAAGAAGACATCCTTCACACTTCTGATCAGGAGCATCGATCACCGGTAATCCTGTCACCATTTTCTTTTGGGACAATAATTTCAGCCCTCTGAAATTTAAATGGCCATATCGGAGATGCCATAGCCAGTTGCTATCCGTCGCCACTGCTTGAAAGTTCATCACTCCTTTATTGAGAAGGAGAGAGTACATCTGATTTTTCGCCATGTTTACCTGAGTAATCATCTTGTTGTTTTTGCTCCGAATGGTGCAAACTCCGTCTTGAAAGAGAATCCGGTGCCCCTTTTCTGAAAGTTGGCCAACGCTCAATAGATTCCAGAAAAAACCAGGTACAAAAAAACATCTGCAATAGTAACATCGCTGCCATCCTTGGCTTTAATTTTGATGTCACCTTTGCCTTTCACACTAATCTTCGTCTTATTCCCAAAGTTCACTTCTCCGCCCTCGTACTCGTGCAACTTTGAAAATAGATCTTTCCGCCTGCACATATGATTCGAGCACCCGCTATCAAGGTACCAAACATCTGGACCTCTAGCCACTTGTTCACCAGCGTCACATGCTAGAACCATATCTTCACCAGCTTCGGCCACGTGTGCCTGCTGCGACCGTTCGTTCTGATAATTTGGACATTCATTTTTAAAATGTCCAAATTTTTAACAGTTGTAACATCTGACCTTTGATTTATCGAAGATCCTTCCAGAAGAATTATTTGCCTTTCTTCTGTTGCCGCCTCGTTCGCCATTGCGCCTGTGACCGCTATTGCCCCCGCGACTTCCTGGTATGAAATTACTCTGCAATGCCTGCTCTGGTTGAGAGGTTCCATCCTTCTGATTCATTCTATGCTCGTGAGAACTTAATGAACCCAACAACCTGTCAACTGACATGGTTGATGTATCTTGGCCTTCCTCGATGGCTGCTACAACATAGTCAAACCTTGCGGTTAGAGATCGTAGTATTTTTTCTACTACTCTCTGCTCATCCAACACTTCCCCGTTGGACCGCAACTGATTCACCATGGACTGCACTCGGTCGAAATAACCGTCAACACTTTCCGAGTCTGTCATTCTCAATGACTCGAAATCACCCCGAAGGCTCTGCAATCGGACCCGCTTCACTCGTTCATCACCTTTGTAGGCTTTCTGCAAGATAACCCACGCTTGGTGAGCTGTCTCAGCCGCTGATATTCTTTCAAATACCAGCTCGTCAACAGCTTGAAAGATGGCATATAATGCCTTCTGATCCCGCTTACGAGTTTCAACTAATACCTCTTTCTCCTTATTTTTCATAGCCTCGAACGCAACTGCATTAGTTACCTATGTGTAGCCGCTCTCCACTAAATCCCATAAATATTGAGATCGGAAAAATACCTTCAATTGGATTGACCAATTGTTGTAATTTTTCCCGGTGAGTTTTGGAAGCTGAAATTGAATCGTGTTACTAGACGACATGATTCAATATTTTTCTACCTCACAACACTCTACCTTGCTCTGATACCAAGTGTAGAAACCAAAAAAAAATGATTCCTCGGAAATAAACTTTGGGATTTGAAACCGAAAAATGAAATACCGAGAAAGAAAAATATATTTGCTAACTCAAACTCAAAGCTTACAATACTACACTTGTAATTTCTAATACAAGTTTTTGGCATGATTTTACAAATGAGTTCTACAACCTATTTATACTAAAACCTTACACCAAAAATTCAACATTGGCATACAAAAATAATCAAACATGGCATGTAAGAAAATTCAAACTTATACAAATCAATTTTGTCATGCAAGACAACCAATGTTCTTGAATACCATTTTTGACTTTTATTTTTAAAACTAGTCTATTTTGATTATTTTTGATCAATTTATATAATTTCAACAAGGACAATGCCCAGTATGACTCAAGCTAATTTGCGTATCTGGTTATAAATAATATTATAGCAGTGTTATTGTTATTCCTCCCGTGTTATTTTACCACAGCTACTACATTTTGTACTCGTTTCATTCAATAATTTGGGGATTCTCTAATATATATAAAAAAAAAACCTAAACAAACTATTCAAAGAGCTCCTAGCAAACACAGGACTAACATTAAGCGTACCAACAACTCCTTTCACCAAACTCAACAAATTAGGCACCAAAAAAAATCTATGCAGAAAATAGTAAAAAGAATAGGAGGTGAACCTCAGGGGAAATATTCCCATAAAGTTGGAGAGTGAAGGTAAAGGAATCGCCTTGGACACCAACAGCAGCGAAATTAAAAACACCATCTCCCTCACATTTCAACGTTACATCTTTAGCATCAGGCAATGATATGGTCAAGTAAATTTTCTCAGATCGTTGAGCCCAAAGAACTTCTGGTTGACGACTACTGCACATTTTTAAAAATTTTCACACTAAGAAATACAACTCAGAAAGGAAAAAGAAAATTTCTCCAAAATCGGTACCTCATTTTTTGGAGAGAAATTGCAGTTTTGTTTCGTCTACTGAATCAGTTGATGTCACCTTTTCCCCTACTTTTCGAGTTAAGAACCAAAGTTTTTCGACCAGCAGTTCTTAGTTCGCACTTACCCTTTAGACTGGAGTCCTCAGGCAATCCAAAATAATCCCTTATTGTATTCTGTATTATAGTCAAATATTTAGTTGTTAAGTATTTTTAATAGCTATTTCTATTATTATAAAAGTATGAATATAAAGGTTGGTTTACTAAAATATCATTAAAATACTTAATTATTAATGTACAAAATTGTAAAAGTACTTTATAGTAAATAAAACATTATTAATTACAGCTTTAGCTATATTGTCTACTCCTATTTTATCTCCCTTGAAAGTAAACTTCTCGCCTAATATTATGTATTTTATCTTAACTAGTGTACGTACCCGTGCGATGTACGGGCATAGGGCAGATACAATTGTTTGTGTTTTTTAGACATGTATAAGATTAATAGAAAAGTTCAACAACGAACAAATTATTTATACTTCTTTCAAGTATTTAACAGGATCATAAGATAAGGAAATAGTAATGTCAATTTGATTGAGTGGATTCAACATATTAACAATTCATATTGTTTTCATGTATTGTCTAACGAAGTTCTACATGATAATAGCAATATTATAAAATATGCATTGTAAGCGATGAATTATTTGCAACAACCCTAACTATCAATGACCATTTCCAAAATCTCTGAGAGACCATATTTCACCCTGCGTGGTTAAGAGAAATCGTGAAAAGAGTTAAAAGTATGATTGGAAAAAAGTGTTATGCATTTCACATCCCCATCTTGCAGTATCTTCATATATCACTGTTGTTGGATTGAATGTAGAGGATGTTATTTAAGGACGGCCTATTAACTGCTTGATAAGTAATGTGTGTATTCATGTTTTTCCTCTTTTAAGACATTGGATATGTCGTAAACGTTGCATTTTTTGAAAGAATAAGTTATTGTTATTCCATGATGTTATTTATTTTATCTAATACTCTTAAGAAAAAAAAGAGTAAAATGATAGGTAATGTTGAAAAGAAATAACAAACTTTCATTAATTAAAAAATTTATAGGTAATCTTACATATGGTTCTCCCACTCAGCTTCAAATTTAATAATATAAACCCAAAAAGGTTCACTTGGCCAAACCTCGTGATAAATGTCAGTTAAAATAGTACCTAAAGGTTGTCCAAGTGAATCTACTAAAATTATTAACGCTTCCCAATCAAATAGTATAATTTTGTCTATAGCATCAATTAATGCATCTCGAGTAACCTGATAATTTACAATATGTACATCTATTGCAGGCCTAAGCTCTCTAAATTTCTTTTCTTTTTCTCTTCGTTTCACCCTTCGATCTCTTAACATTTTTTGTATCGCCCTTGGGATTTTTCTGATAACTTCACGCTTTGAGTCTGAAGCATTATAGGAATAAAAGCTGCGACGCCGTACCCTTTTACGTTGTCCCCTTCGTTGAATTTGAGTAGTCGGAGCTGGAGTAATTTTAACGTGTCCTTGTCATCCATATCTAAAATAAGACTAAAAAAACAATAAGAATAGCTATAACATGTCAATGTCATAACATATTACATGAATATTATTTGAATATTTTATGGATTTATACATTGATTTGAAAATACATTCTTAAGTAAATGAAGGACAAGCATCAGTAGTGCATATAAATATTTTTTCGTTTAGAATCGACAGGCAATAAAAATAAACAAAGAAGATGTATTTGAATTGTGGCTTATGTTGCGCAGACTCTCCAAAATGTTATTGTACTCGTGTTGGTCGACAAAAAATACACAACTTTTGTAGAATCCGACACGCATACAACAATATTATCAGAGAATCTAAGGATCATAGATTGTGGCTCTTGCATAAAATGGGGCAAAGTTTTTAAATGGACTCATAATGCAGCTGTCAGCTCTTGCATATTATTTCTGCTTATGTTGAAGTGATAAGGTTTTCAAACTGTTTGGTTTTCAAGAATTTCATTGATTGAAGATGCCTGCCATGTTAGCCTCAGATCAGCGACTGGAATTTTGATGGCTTGAAATGCTGAGCTAATTTATCCAAACCAGTTTTGGTTTGTTTTAATGTGCAGATTTTCACAAGCATATGTAGAAGTTATCGTGCTTATTCTAAATACTTGTTTGCAGAAATAAAATCTAACTTTCAGAAGACAACACGTAAATAAATCAAATCTTGCACAACGTAATGTGTTAACTTATCAAAACTCTATACTCAAGAATCACTACAACTTTTATACAACCAAAACTGTGTGCCACTTAATGTAACTAACACTTAAATGATGATTATAACCAAAATATTGAAAATTCAGAACATGACACATAAAAAACAAACATGAATAGATTGAAATGTCGATTAAAAAACGTGAATGAACAAACTAAAAAACAAACCTTATGTATCAAATCAGGCACAGTTGAGTCTATGGTGATTTTCAAGAATTTGTTTTACGTAATTTTGTCCGACTCTTCTCTGTTTTTCTTTGTTCTGTGACTTTTTCTTCTTTTAACGCCTGCTTTATTTTTCTATTTATAATAATAATATCATGTGATTAGTATAGTGGGGAAGTGGTTATAATATAGTGGGTAAGTGGGGAGGATTTGTGAAGGGAGATGGGAAGTTGAGTGTTGGAACGTGGGGAATAATTTGAAGGAGGGGCAAAACGTGACAAAAGTGAAAGAAGTTGTGAAAGAAGTTATTTGTAGGACAATTCGTTTGCAGTTACACCCTATTATTAATTTTTGCTTATGGTATAAAATCGTGACAAAAGTGAGAAAAGCTGTGTTGGAACGTGGGGATTAATTTGAAGAAGGGGCAAAACGTGGGGATTATATGATTTTTTTCCATATAAGTTGTACTGTGACTTTCCATTTGTTGGTTTTAAATTTCTTGTTGAAGTTCACTAAAGTGAAAAATTTTCATCCAAAATTAAGACTTTCTATTTCTTTGTGATGACTCTTGATCCATATATTCGTCTCAAACTACATTTTTTTCCAAAACTGGAATTGCACGAAAATGTGTATGCCTTAGTGTCTAAGCTAAAAGACAATCTGCAGTAAAACCTAATGCGTAAAACTGTAAAAGAGGATAACACATATTGTCATATGTAGTATAGCATCTCAGCATATGTCCAGACTTAAATGAAAAATATACTGCTCCAAGGGATTGGATAAATAGCTGAGAAACAATTTATTATCCTTTTGTGTTTATAAAACTGGGATTACGTTGTTATACATACATGAGTTATGACTTTGACAGCTATAAGCAAAAAACTGTTCTTAAAAACTTGTCCAATTAGGGTGCAGCCGAGAGTTGTATCTCTCGCTGTAGTTTTAGTGTCATTTTAATGTCATATTGAACCTTAGTAAACATGACGGCAATGTGTTCGACACACTTACTTTCAACTTACATTCAGATAAGTGAATGAATTATATAAACTGTCAAGTTAAAAAAAATATGAAAATGCTATTGTCTTAGAGTTTCAGAGTATCATACAATGTTGGATAACATATTCTACTTAAACACAAAGAGAGAGTAGTCAAAGAAAATATTGAACTATAGTGCTGGATAATATGTTGCAGTAGGTATTTTTGGTTCATCGCAAGTCTTGCACGATTTCAAACAGCATAAGGCTCCATTTTTTGTATCTGACTGTTCATGTAACAAAATGGTAAAGTGAAAGCAGCAACAAATAATGCACAAACAGTGTTGGATCCCACGATTGTAGCAGCCTCACCTAAGCCAAGGTTGTCCCTACTAAACTACACACTCTGAGAATAAGAGGCAAGCAATCCAATGTTCAATGTCGTTGCCCTTAGTACTGTGTGTGCAAAAAGTTTCCAGATGGCTAGAATTGTTGGGGTGCAAATCCCATCCCACATCGGATGAGAAGGATAAAGGTGACCAAAATATATATGGTTACCCAACCCCATTAGTATGAGACCTTTTAGGAGATGCCCAAAAACAAATCCGTGAGGGCTTTGCCCAGAGCGGACAATATCATACTAATGCAGGGTTGGGGTGAGGGTACGCGCGGTCCTAACATGTGGTATCAGAGCCCAAGTTCGAAGGACGGAGTAGCCTACCGACGCGTGCGGAGTTCTCGACGGTGTGCCAAACTGGACCAGAGGTGATCTCCGGGCTAGCGGGGTAAGGTGTGCCTTGTGTCGAAAGTCTTCCCGACAGAAACAGATGGTCGGGCGGCGGGTCTCGCGGTAGTTGCGGTGGTGCAAGATGGGTGGCAGATCGGAAATGGATATTCGCTGGAGGGGAGGTCACGGGATTGTGTGGTCTGGGTTTGAGGGGAGGTTTGTTGGGGTGCAAATCCCATCCCACATCGGATGAGAAGGATAAAGGTGACCAAAATATATATGGTTACCCAACCCCATTAGTATGAGGCCTTTTGGGAGATGCCCAAAAACAAATCCGTGAGGGCTTTGCCCAGAGCGGACAATATCATACTAATGCGGGGTTGGGGTGTGGGTACGCGCGGTCCTAACAAGAATTCCTTCATCAGCTATAATAAGGGAGGGTGGTTGAAATTCTTTTGTCTAGTCGCATCTCTGTGCTAAAGGCAAGGTAGCATCACCCTGCATACAAATGAGAAATAAATGTGCTTGACTAACAACAGATGCAACAATTGCTCCAACAGTAACACCACATAATGTCCCAATGGCCTTGTTTGTAAAAATTGTTAATGTCCCAAGTCGTGCCCTTCTATACTTTGGCTGCCTAAGAAGCCCAGCTGACAGACCCAGAAAGGCACCAAATCCTTCATTTTTTTGCATGATGTTGGTGACATGAACTGCTGATCCCTCACCCAATTGTATCATCAACTTGATCACATCGATGGGCTGAATAAGACAGGTGAAAGCATATCAGAAGCACCTCCATTAAGCAACGGTTTAACAGTGTGCAAAAAACCTTCAGATTTTGCCTTCTCTAACATTCTGTTTTTTCTTGTCTTTTCCCTTCATATTTCAAAGAAAAAGAGAATAGTAAATGCGGGTTGAAGCTAAATGAGGGGTTACAGAGAAAAATTGAGTACAGTTAGGATTCAATATCAAAGGATGAGTAGAAAAGACAATACAATACCTGTGTTATTTTCTTAAAAATATAGCATTTTTGCTTTAAACAGAACACAGTAATTTCATTTTACAAAGAATGATATTTGGTGCAGTCAAAATTTAAATTGATTATAATTGTCTAAATTAAGTCCTCCTTAGGTTCAGATGCTGAAATTTTCATTAAAAAATGGATATAAGTCGGACCACAATCGGTATTTTCATAATGACGCTTAGATAACAAAAATACATGATAGAGTTTGCAACATACTTCTACTTCATGTAGTTGTAATACGAAGGACACATAGAGGACATTTTAATAGTTGCACAAGATTCCAACAACTACAACTACTCGTACATATAATTTGACAACGTCATTCTTTCTGAAGTACTATGAAGGAATATATAAAACATAAGACTTACCGGATGAATAACTTTGGTCAGTTACCAGAAAGCTGGTACATCCCATGTTGTATAACTTCAGTCATGCTGCATAAAAAATCAGTGGCGCAGAGAGTAGAATTTCCCAGTATGTAATTTCCACTCATGTATCCACTAAATGCTGGTCAACACTGCAGTAAATTACAATGTCAGCAACCATTACAATAACCTACTTTCGAGTTTTTGACTTGACAGCCAAGCCCACTTCTCAGCACAGGGATAGCAAACTTTCACGGTAGTTTCTACCCAACTTAGGAGTAGTAAAGTCTCTGGAAATAAGGAAAAATCATGCGGGAAGTGTCTATAATGCGATTGAACATGTGAGCAATCGATTAATTAGAGATGGTGATAATTAACTTGTATAATATGATAAAAACAGCATGAGCCTACCTCAACACGCTCCGTTGTCGCCTCTGCTGCTGTGGTCTTACTTTTAGCTGAGGCAATAGCAGCAAGGTTATTTAACTAACTCCTTGTCATTAGAACTACAGCTTAACGGTAGGACTTCTGAAAACCTAAACTTGACATAAGACCAATAGCATGAAAAAGCTGCAATAACACGCTGATAAAGAACTGCTTCAAAATAAAAATTCAGTATTTAGTATACTAAGGAACACAAAGTAAATCAAAAGATTACTGTATTTATAAGATACACGAATCTTCCAACCAATGAATTGACTGACATAATTATTGTTTTGTTCAGTTATCAAAGGTGCATCAGCAAGAAAAATGAAAAGATATGGGAAATGCTCCTGCACGTATTTTATGGGTAGTGTAATCTGAAACATGAGGTTCATACTCTAATAGAATTCCACTAAACATTATAGGTTTAAGTTATGAATTGTATTCTCATATTGCATAGTCATTTAGATCCGAAGTTAGCTCTCATATAGTGAGGACTTCATCCTACAGCAGTTGGTGAGGATGAAATCCCACTAAGATTATTATTGTATATGTTTTTCTCCCTTCATTTTGAAGAGTATGAAGAGCAGCAATTAACAACAACAACAACAACCCAGTATAATCCCACTTAGTGGGGTCTGGGGAGGGTAGTGTGTACGCAGACCTTACTCCCACCCTCGAGTAGAGAGGCTGTTTCCAAATATACCCCCGGCATCATTCCCTTCAAGAACTTCCCACCTTGCTCTTGGGGAGACTCGAACTCACAACCTCTTGGTTGGAAGTGGGGGTTGCTTACCATCAGAGCAGTAATTAAAGTAATATAAATATGTACATATTACTTTATAAACAAATAACATAGAATCACAAATTGATTTAAAAATTTATCCAAAAGTACAACATACTTATTAAATGTTCTGGAATCAATGCAAGGGTTGTTTTTCCATTTGATTCATGAATCTTACCAACAAATGTAGTATTGAAACCTCCAACATAACACTGATTATCTTTCGATATTCAGATTAAATTTTGAAAAACTTCTTTAAATACTACATTTGTAGCTTCAGTACTTATTTGTCCATCGTCATCATAAATCAAAACTTTTAATCCTTTTCTAGTTGTAACCCGTTAAAGAGAAGTATATAGTTGTTCATGTGTAAACACTGGTTTCTTCAAAAATAATCCCACGTTGGACAATGATTGTCCTTGACTTTTATTGGTTGTCATGGCAAAAGATACTACGATTGGAAATTGCCTTCGCTGGAACTTAAATGGAATTCTAGCATCAGATGGAGTCAATGTCATTCTAGGAATAAAGACTTTCTGTCCAGACATATGTCCTGATAGAACCTTCAATTCAATAACTTGATTTCCAAGTTTAGTTATGATCAACCTTGTTCTATTACACAATCCTGCTGGCTGATCAATATTTCTTAATAACATAACTGGCACACCAACCTTTAGGGTAAGAGCGTGATTTGGAACTCCCGAACATTTAATAGTATTCAAGAACTCTGGTGTGTACATGTTCTAACGCTGAATAAGTTCAATCAGATCTACAAATTGTATCGGAACTCAAATATGATTTCTCAGAACTATGATTGAGCAAAATTATATATTGATTGATTGATTCCACCATATCAAGAGTTGGAGCAAGAATGGCTTTTTGTTGGAGGTATCCACTATCATTGCAACGACGGTGAAATCAGGATATGTACTTTCTACAATTGCAGATATTGGATCAGCAGATTCTTTTATCAAAAGATCATCTGGTATTTCAACTTTTTCATTGCCATCAACTGAACTATCTATCATACCATCACCAATTGCCAAAATCCAATCTGAAAAGTCTCTCAACTCAATCCACAGGGGAAGAAATCTCATTAGATTGCAATCTCATATTCTTTGTTAGTGTTAAAAGTTGACAATAAGGCCATAAATAAGACGAATTGAGAGAAGCATTAACAATATCTTGCCTAGTACCCTTTGGGATGACAGGTAATATTTGTCTGAAGTCACCACCAAGAACAACTGTTTACCTCAAATGGTCGTTCTAAATTAGATGCATCTTTGAATCTAAGAATATCTCTTAGAGTTTTATCAAGAGATTAAAAACAATATCTATGCATCATCAGTGCCTCATCCCAGATAATCAACTTTGCCTTGACAATCAAATTTGCTAAAGGAGTACCTTGCTTGATATTACATGTTGAATCTTCAGTTAGATTTAGTGGAATTACAAATCTTGAATGAGCTGTTCGACCACCTGGTAACAATAGAGATGCAATCCCACTAGATGCAACTGTTAACACAATATCTCCTCTAGATCTTATGGCAGAAGCTAGAGTCCTCCAAATATAAGTCTTTCATGTTCCTCCAAAACCATATAATAAGAAAAATCCACCTTTGTTTTTAGTCACAGCTGTTATTATTTTCTCGTAAATTGACTTCTGTGCATCCGACAAATTCGTTAATAATCATTCATGTCCCTCCGCCAGTGCGCGTCTATTATAACGAAGTTCATCACAAATTAATCTGTTACTGTTGTCAACTTCTTCCGCACTGTAAATAGGCCTTGGCATTGTTGGAAAATCCTGAAAACATCTTCCACACCCTTTTAAAAAGTTTTCCAACTTTTGCAAATAACGATTTTTCAATTCATCATCTGTGAGATCAGCTTCTGAAATAACAACAAATATATAATAATAAAATAAATAAAAGTTTAATTAGCTACATCAAATGCATAGTATGATAAACATAACAGTAGAATGTGAAATAATGGTTTACATAAAATTGAAGCCTATTTAGTTTTATCGAAATTGAAAAAATTTGATAGCCCAAACCATATGGTTAATTTCATTGATGAAAACTACAAATAGATAAATATGCATTTTGTTATACATAATATATCAAGAAAGGCAGGAATCAAAACTTTTTACATAAAAGTGTACAATGCATAAGTACTGATAATTAGCCGTTACAATTTGTAATGGAATAAATTGCAAAGAATAAAATCTCTATTACTATTTATTTGAGTACCTGGGTTATCCAAAATTGTTCTTTCTTCATGAAGGATATCTTGTAATAGTAAATGTCATGTTCCATGCCAAACATTTTCTGGACGTGACATTGAATTTGATAAAAGTAGCATAGCAAATAATTGCCTAAGATATGATGGCATTCCCCAATTACTTGCTTCTACAATAGCATCAACATATTCTTTGTCATCATCTAATAAACCTAGAGCATAACATACATCCCTAAAAGTCTCATGATCACGATCGTTGATTTTTTTTTGAGATCCTCGTGTAGGATTTTGGACCTTTAATTATATTCAACCAATCTAAGGTAATATTGCTCGCCAGATCCAGGTGGTACAAAGAAGATTCTTCCAATAGAAAATGCAGATGTTCTTCTTTTTCCCATCTTTTCAATTTTTGTTTCCAAACAAACTGAAGCGGGAATTCTGCATAAGTTAATTCTCTTGCTTCAGAAAATGCCTTATTTGCTTCAAACCAACTTAAAAACATTGATTCCTTTACAGTTGGTCTATTCACAACTTCATCTATTGGATCATCATATGAAAATATGACATTTTGATTATTCGGTAGGTGAAATGATAGCCTTTCTACAGATGGTTCTCTATGGTGTATTGGGAATTTAAAATTTCTCCAAGCAGCTTCACATGGTGATATGTATCGACAATCTTAATACATATTAATTTCATCAGCTACCCCTGAGTCTTCCTTATTTACACTTTGAGAGAAAGCTGCGGTGACACGATCATTTCCTTTATTAACATACTTAAATAAATACTTAATAGATCGTGATTGATTGCACCACTTTACATTAATATGTGCGCCATATTTCAATAATAAAAATCTATTGTGTGGCACAACATACCTATTATCTAACTCAATACATGATCTCGATGTAGTTCTATCATCCTCCCTTCTTCTATAAATAGGATACCCATCTTCATCAACTGTGGTTGATGGGCACAAATTTTTTGGGAAAGTGCATTGTACAATTTCCTTTATACATGCAAGGAGAAGATTTTCTAACAGAACCACACGGGCCATGCATCAAAAAATTCGTAACAGCTTTATAATATTGAGGATCAGCATTTTTATCAGGTAATTCTGCTGAAATTATTCCATCAATATCTGCAATATTTGGGTATTTATTACGGAGAAAAATCAAGATGTGTGCACGAGGCAAACCTCGCTTTTGGAATTCAACTATATAAATTACTGCAAAAAATGATTTATTAGATAAGTAAGTATGTGTATATAATGTTTTTAATATTAACTTATAATAACTTAAATAATAATGTAAAAATTGTTAAAGAATATAAAAATTGTACCTGCTTTTACTTCTCCAAATTTTTTATTGTCTCGCAGATCCTTTATCATGCGATCCAATTTGACTTTGAAAATCCTTGTTAAAATATCAGGACGATCTTCTGGAGATAGTCCCCTACTCTCAACAAATCTAGTAATTTCAGGCCATTTTGGATTTCAAATAAATGTGATGAAGAGATCAGGGTACCCTGCCCATTTGCAAAATACCATGGCATCTTGATAATTTTGCAACATGTAACGTGCACCTCCTGTGAAATTGGAAGAGAGTATAACTCTTTGTCCTTGAGAAGAAGGTTCTATGTCTCCATGAAAAACAACATCTTCTAACCCTTTATAAAAGTGTGCTCTCAATTGTTCAAAATCACCGACAACTAAAGCAGCAACCTCTGAAACTGTAGGTAAATTGTATCTTCTTCCATCAGAGCCTCTTTTCCCTATCAATCTTAGTCTAACATTTGAGCTTCGATCTTCTTGAAATCGATCTCTTACCATTCTAAATGACTTTGCAAGAACATTGTGCTCATCAAGCATTTGCTTTAAATCAGTAACAATTTCAGCATGAAGTTGATTGTTACATTCACAACAACTGTACGAATAAAATATTAAATTCAACTAAAAATATTTTTATTTTATAAAATTTATTATTAAATAATTAATCAATACTAACCTGATAGCATGAATTATATTTTCCACTTCATTTTCTGTATCATAAATATACAATTGTGCAAATTTTGGAGTACATCCATGTGGAGGTAATAAGCTACCAATTTGGTGATAGTTTTGCCCAGATAATCTGAATGTTCTCAATCCCTTTGTTTGGTTGACAGAGACATCAACCTTTCCTCCCATTGACGTATGAGAACATTGAATTATATGTTCGTATGTTCTCTCTAAAATGTTTATTTCTTGCACCTGCATAAAATTAGTTATGGTTAAAGAAGCTGTTTGTATAAATTCTTATTTTGTTTTATAGTATACAAATAAAAATAATCTATTAACATGATCCAAATAATAAATTCTTTAAGATGGAAGGCGGAACTTTTGGATTTGGTAGATTGATTTTTCCACGATTGCAGCACAAAGTAAATACTGATTTTTATTCTTATACTTCTTGTTAATTCTTTCCTCGTACCAGAAATATGCCCCACCAAATTCACATTCATAAGTAGCATCGCCTATATCCCAGTATCTAGGATAGTGAGAGTAAACTAAATAGTTAAACTAACAATACCTATTATACATAAAATTGAATTATGTTGTATATGTAAATTGAATAACCATTATACTTACCTTCATTGAGAATTGTCCAGCTTTCGACTTCATCCTCTACAAATAATAAAAATAAAATATAAAACATTAAGTCAATAGTTAGAATTGTTAATACATTTTGACATGATCGATGATTGTTGGGTTTCTATCAACATACCTTCAAACACATCTTCATATTCATTTTCATCAAGATCTTGTAATCTTTGCATTTCGCCTTGATACATACAATTAAATATTAATAAAGTTAAATGTATGACTGTTAGTTCTGGTGTTCTTCTAATAACATACCTGGTATATTACTATCAATATTAACATCCTCATATTCTGAAAATAAATTTGAGACATTAATAGTTAACAGAATATATAATTCATGTTCTCAAACAAAAGTATAACTTTATTGAAATAATTACCTTGCAATAATAGGGGTGCATTTAACATAGTGAATTGTTCAAAAGTAAAAGCACAACAACAAAATATATACTGAACCATACTAATGAAATTGTAACAAAAGTAGTCCAGTTAATGTAAAAAAAAAGTTAACAAATAAAAGTTTACTTTATAAAATGCAAAAAAGTCTTGCTTTTGGTGGATTTTACTGAAAAGCGCACAACTGTAAAACCATATTACTAATATCAACATCTAGGAAATTTACATGAATATACAATGACTTCAAACTATCCATGAGGAAGGATAGTTATAGTTAAAGTGAATTAAATTTTCACTTTTATTAACGTTTTAAACCAAATTTGCATATATAAGACAATTGTATCACAATAAGAAAACAGCAGTAATCGTTACGATATATGCATTACTATATTGAAAAACAGACATTACAAAGGCGCTTCTCTATTTTCCTTAAGCCTATGACATTTCGACGACTTAGATGTACGAAATTTATAATAAATTTTAAATTATATTACAAAAACAATTAAATACATGGTAGTAAGGTGGACTTAGGATAAATTGTTTTGGATATAAGTAGCAACTTATTTAGCATAATATAATCACAAACGAACAAAACGACCGTTATTTGCAATAGAGTTTTTTCATTCCAGATTTGGTCGAATCACACATAAATTCTAATAATCACATATAAAAAAATGTCACCAACTAAAACTTAACTATAAATGACTAAAAGGGGTTTAGCTGGCCAGTTAGTAAGCTCCACAAGTATCAGTATATAACTTCATAATTTCATATGTTATGTGGACAGCTGGTACAACGTCACAAAGTTTTACATCATCAAATTAATAATAAGTAATAATAAATACGTAGTAAATATTTATGAATGAGTTATGTTATATAGAAAATGTTTACTCAAATATTTACCTTGCAATAATAGTGGTTCATTTAAATCCAAAAGAAGATGATCTGTGTGTAAATTTGAATTAGACAAATCATATCGCCAATTTGCTGGCATAGAATTTGGATATTCTCCTTGACACTGCGACGATGAAACATGTTCATAATTCTTTATGGTTGTATTGAAAAGTCGAGTGGAATTTTGAGGCTTTGTTTTGTTCGTTAATGGTTGTTTCATTTTCTATTTTGAAAAAGCACTCCCTCGAATAGTAATAGGATCAATACAGTCTACAAACCATAAAAATGACATATTATGTAACTATTAGAATTGAAAATCTTTTGTGAAACTACCAAGCCAATAATCAAACCCTTACATTACCCTCTAAATTACTGTACATGTATGCATCGTCAGAAACTTTTACATCCTCAAATTAATAATAAGTAATAATAAATATGTAGTTGGAATTAATTAAAGCCACATGTTTTTACATAAAGTTCACTGAAACATTTACCTTGCAATAATGGTAGCACATTTAAATCTGGCATAAGACGATCTGTTTGCACATTTGAAGTCGACAAACCACATGGCAAATCTTGGGCTTGCATTGAATTTGGATATAGTGCTTGAGAATTCGACAATGAAACGTGTCCAAAATTCTTTATGTGTGAACTGCATAATGGAGTGGAATTCTGACGATTTGTTATGTCCATTAATGGTTGTTTTTTTTCCCTTTTCAAAATCATTCTCCCTGATAGTAATATCAGTAACAAAGCATGTAAATCATAAAATAAGAATTACCTACTAACAATTACAAATTAACAAACATAGGGAAACTATCAAACCATTAAGGGATGTCATGTTATGACGCGTTTTAATATAAATTCACTTCTACGTTCGCGTTATAGTTTAGTATAGATGAATTAAAGAGCTGACAAATAGAACAAACACAAATAAATGCAACAACTTTGAATACGTAAAAAAACTTCAGGACGTGATAAAAAATTTAGGGCAGATTCAACGGACAGGTATAAAGACAAATCAGGTAAGAAGAAGAAAAATATAATTTATCGCAAATAAAATAATAGAACACGTGCTATAATACAGGGACAAACAAATAGATATTTTTAATTGTTCTCGTATGTGATAATCCTTTTTAAGTGTTCATTAATTTAAGCAGAATAGTAAATGATTTTGTATTGAAAATCAGTAAATAATTATAAAACTTCATACCATTATTATCCAGGGGATATTTGGGCCGTTTCTGATTGCGTACGCATATTTTATTTTTCCTTGCAAGTTCTTCCATGTCAAATTGTCGTACCAACTGATTTTGCTGGGAGAAGTTGTAGATTACCTTGGAAATTTTGTGGAGTCTTTCGGCAGATATCAAATGTCGGATTGAGAACAACACTATTTCGTAAGAGAAATTAAGGTAGTGTACACTAACGTACAATGATGAAAATCTTGGATTGATATATTGCCGTTGATATTGGAGGTTGATCGGAGTTTGGGGAGAGAAACTGAATTTGCTGTGAGAAGTTGTAGATTTATTTGGAGAGGACAGGGTAGTTGGCGAGAATAGGCATGTTTTCCTATTCTATAGGGAGGTTTTTGTATTACTCCTTTTATCTGAAGTAACTGTTTTTTCCTTTTTACATATGTAATATAATACACGTTTAAAATATTACATATTATTCAGTTTTTTGTGGTAAATATGAAAATATTGTTGGGAATAAAATATTAATTCCCACTTTACTCGGTCGTTGAACAATATGAAAAATAACACAAGCAATCGGAACACCAAAATTTACGTGGAAAACCCTCCCAAATTTAGAGGGAAAAACCACGGGCCAAACTCCGAGAAATATCCACTATAAAAATAATGGTACACCAAAATCTCAAGTGACCAACTTGAGAAATACCAAAAAATAGAGACGATACAAGAACACCCTTTGGGACAAATATTGTACCCAAAGAAACCTCACAAACACTCTTGTATAATATACACTCTAATTTTTGAACACTAACTACCACTCACCAAATTGTGAGTAACTCTCAAAATTCTCTCTTGAATATAACACAAAAGGAATTGTTTTTGTTGGTGTTATTTTAGCTTGCTCCCAAATGGCCTTTATATAGGCAGAGAATGTGTTTGGTGAAAAACATGGTTGGTGGGGTTGGTGACCTACCAATTTGAACAAATGAGTTGGCCAGCACATGTGAGGAAAATCAAAGTCAATATTAAACACCAACCATTTTTTGACAAAACAAAGCCTCTGCCGAACAAGCCAAATAAATCTCCTGTGCACCTGTTGAATAAAGAAATCGGTGCAAATGGGATAGAAAAAATCCGGTGGAATTGCGGGTGCACCTTTTCACATGGTTGAGAGATTATTCAACAATCTCCCCCTTTCTCACCCATGTTAATATGACTCCATTACTTGGAGCGTATACCTGCAACGTTTCTACAGAACTCAAATTTCCCCCGAGTTACCACTTTCGTCAGCATGTCTGACGGATTCTCATCGGTATGAATCTTCTCAAGTAGTAACAACTTAGATTCCAATACATTCTGAATCCAATGATACCTCACATCGATGTGCTTCGACTTTGCATGGAATGAAGAATTCTTCGCAAGGTGTATGGCACTTTGACTATCACAATATAACCCATACTTGCTCTGTTCGAACCCAAGCTCCTGAAGATACTTCTTCATCCATAACAATTCCTTACAAGCTTCTGTCGATGCAATGAACTCCGCTTCCGTTGTAGAAAGCGCAACACATTTCTGTAACTTTGACTTCCAAGAAACAGCTCCCCCTGCAAAGGTAACCAAATAACCTGAAGTAGACTTACGAGAATCAACATCTCCAGCCATATCAGCATCTGTATAGCCAACTAACACAGATTTGTCACTCCCAAATGTGAGTTTCAAATCTGTTGTACCTCGAAGGTACCTCAAGATCCACATCACGGCTTTCCAATGTTCAATTCCAGGATTGGAAATGAATCGACTAACTATACCCACTGCATGAGCTATATCCGGCCTCGTACACACCATTGCATACATTAAGCTTCCCATTGCTGACGCATATGGAACCTTTTCCATACTCTTCTTCTCACCTTCCGTCGAAGGACGCTGTTTGGTGCTCAACTTAAAATGATTAGCAAGAGGCATGCTAACTGCTTTAGCATTCTTCATATTGAACCTTTCGAGTACCTTTTCAATATACTTCTCTTGCGACATAAACAGCTTTCTAGCTCCTCGATCTCGGGTAATTCTCATCCCGAGAATCTGTCTTGATAGCCCCAAGTCTTTCATTGCAAAAGACTTGCTCAACTGCTTCTTCAATTTCTCAATTCTTGAAATATTCTTGCCAACTATCAGCATATCATCCACATAGAATGACAAAATCATCATCAGAGAACTTCTGCATAAATACACAGTGATCCGCACTAGTCTTCTTATAGCCTTGAGCCTCTATGACAGACTCAAATTTCTTGTACCACTGTCTCGGTGCCTGTTTGAGCCCATAAAGACTCTTCTTCAACCGACACACATAATTCTCTTTCCCTTTAACCCTGAAGCCTTCTGGCTATTCCATGTAGATCTCCTCCTCCAAATCTCCATTGAGAAATGCAGTCTTTACATCCATCTGTTCAATCTCCAAGTTAAGACTTGCAGCTAAGCCAAGTACCACACGAACAGATGACATCTTCACAACCGGAGAAAATATCTCATCAAAGTCAATACCCTTCCGTTGACTAAAGCCTTTCACCACCAGTCTGGCTTTATACCTGGGTTGTGAAGATCGTTCTTCATGCTTTACCTTAAAGACCCATTTGTTCTTCAAGGCCCTTTTACCTTTCGGCAACTTCACTAGCTCAAATGTATGATTATCATGCAAGGATTTCATCTCATCTTGCATGGCTTCCATCCACTTCTTACTGTGCTCGTCGTTTACAGCTTTCTCATAACATTCGGGTTCTCCCCCATCAGTTAATAACACATACTCTTGGGGAGAGTATCTCCTGGAAGATTGACGATCTCTGGTAGATCTCTTAAGTGGAACTGCTGGTATCTCAGTCTGATCCTGAGTATCATCAGGTGTTTCAACAGGAACTGATTCGACTTCCTCTCCGACGTCTTCTTCAGTTGGTGAAACATGTTGATCATTTTCAACATGTCTCTGCACAGCATCTAAAGGGACCGGATCCAAATCCATTAGCCCATCACTTAACTCCTGTGATGATGTCTTTTCTGCCTTGTCAATGTCTTCAATGGTTTGATCTTCCATGAAGACTACATCTCTGCTCCTAATTAACTTCTTGGAGATAGGATCATATAACCTATAGCCAAACTCATCTTTGCCATAACCCAGAAAAATACATTGTCTTGATTTTACATCAAGCTTGGATCTCTCACCTTTAGGAATGTGCACAAAAACCTTGCACCCAAAGACCTTCAAATGATCATAAGAAACATCTTTCCCTGACCATACCTCGTTTGGCACTTCGAACTGTAGTGGAACGCATGGTGTCAGAATCAAAATATACACAACTGTATTTAATGCCTCACCCCAAAAGGACTTTGGCAACTTTGCTTGTGAAAGCAAACATGACTCTCTCCAGAAGCGTTCGATTCAGCCTTTCAGCTTAACCATTAAGCTGTGGTGTCTTTGGCGGTGTCTTTTGATGTCGAATTCCTTGCTCCTTGCAGTAGTCCTCAAAAGGACCAATATATTCTCCTCCATTATCTGTCCGGATGCACTTCAGTTTCTTACCAGTCTCCCTTTCAACTGATGCTTGAAACTGCTTGAACATATCCAATACTTGATCTTTTGTTTTCAAAGGATACACCCAAATCTTCCGTGAGTAGTCATCAATAAAACTCACAAAATAGACAGATCCGCCAAGCGTTCTTGTCTTCATAGGACTGCATACGTCAGAATGTACAAGCTCCAATACACTCGACCTTCTCTTCGGAGGAGAGCTTCTAAATAAAACTCTATACTGCTTCCCTTCCAGACAATGAGCACATTTTTCCAAATGAGCTTTCTTTATACCCGGCAACGATTCTTCTTTACCAATAATGCCAAGCCCTTCACACTCATATGGCTCAACCTTTGGTGCCACATATCAATTTTCTCCTGGTTATCCAGTGCATTCATAACCCCTTTGGAATGCCTTGCTTCCATCACGTACAGGCTTGACTGCTTCTGACCTCTAGCCACGATCATAGATCCCTTAGTAAGCTTCCACTTACCATCGTGGAACACATTACAAAAGCCATCTTCATCAAGTCTTCCAGCAGAAATCAAATTAAATCGAATATCAGGAATGTGCTTAACACCTTCAAGCACCAGCTTCGTCCCGTTGTTCGTTTCCAAACAAACATCTCCAATTCCAACAACGTTGGAAATACCATTGTTCCCCATCTTAACAGACCCAAAATCACTGGCTGTGTAAGATATCAATAGATCACGATGAGCTGTTGCATGAGTAGAGGCACCGCTGTCAATTACCCAAGTTGTTTCCTCACTTGCAAGATTGATAGCATCTTCGTCTCAGACAATGAAATAATTATCACCGACTTTGTTAATTTCATCATTGTCTTTCTTCTCCTCTGCTGGCTGACCCTTCTTCTTTTGCAACTTAGGACAGGACTTCTTTGTATGTCCTTTCTCATGACAGTAGTAGCACTCAATATTTGCAAACCTGGCAGACTTGCTTCCGCTCCTATTTTTGCCTCTCTTTGAAAGACCTCGATTTTTGCTCCTCCCCCTGAACTCAGTGACTAAGACCTCTGATTGTGAAGATGATGAACCTTTACTCTTTCTCATCATCTCCTCGTTCAGAACACTGCTCTTGGCTAGATCCATTGTGACTATACCATTGGGGGCTGAATTTGACAGGGAGGTTCTGAATGTCTCCCACGAATTCGGTAATGTACCGAGTAGCCACAATCCTTGTATCTCGTCTTCAAACTTGATACCCATTTCAGAGTTGATTGAATACTCCCTGAAATGTATTCAAATGATCTGCCATGGAAGTCCCTTCTTGATACTTCAATCCCATCATTTGCTTTATCAGGAATAATTTACTATTCCCCGTCTTCTGGGCATACAACTGTTCGAGTTTACTCCACAGTGTACGTGCATGTGTTTCTCCACTGATGTGGTTTAACACATTATCATCCACCCATTGCCTGATGTATCCACAAACTTGTCGATGAAGTAAATTCCACTCCACATCCGTTTTGTCCTCAGGCTTCTCGTAGCAAATACCGGTAAATGATAGCCCTTCACATAAAGAAGATCTTCCATTTTGCCTTTCCAAATATGATAATTTGAACAGGTCAAATTAACCATTCTGCTTGTATTAGTTTCCATCACAAAAGTGACAGTTCAACAACACTGCTGACTACACCAAAAAAAATAGTATAAAAAACAGTCCCGTGAATAGTAACCCAGTAACGGATTAACCTGGCTCTGATACCACTTGTTGGGAATAAAATATTAATTCCCACTTTACTCGGTCGTTGAACAATATGAAAAATAACACAAGCAATCGGAACACCAAAATTTACGTGGAAAACCCTCCCAAATTTAGAGGGAAAAACCACGGGCCAAACTCCGAGAAATATCCACTATAAAAATAATGGTACACCAAAATCTCAAGTGACCAACTTGAGAAATACCAAAAAATAGAGACGATACAAGAACACCCTTTGGGACAAATATTGTACCCAAAGAAACCTCACAAACACTCTTGTATAATATACACTCTAATTTTTGAACACTAACTACCACTCACCAAATTGTGAGTAACTCTCAAAATTCTCTCTCGAATATAACACAAAAGAAATTGTTTTTGTTGGTGTTATTTTAGCTTGCTCCCAAATGGCCTTTATATAGGCAGAGAATGTGTTTGGTGAAAAACATGGTTGGTGGGGTTGGTGATCTACCAATTTGAACAAATGAGTTGGCCAGCACATGTGAGGAAAATCAAAGTCAATATTAAACACCAACCATTTTTTGACAAAACAAAGCCTCTGCCGAACAACCCAAATAAATCTCCTGTGCACCTGTTGAATAAAGAAATCGGTGCAAGTGGGATAGAAAAAATCCGGTGGAATTGCGGCTGCACCTTTTCACATGGTTGAGAGATTATTCAACAAATATAATCCCATTTATTTCTGATTTATTTTGGGTGCAACCAACAGATCCTTGTTGCACAAATTACAGGTCTATTCATATGAAAGTTATGTGTAATATAGAAAGCTTTTACATTAATTGCTCTGTACGGGTGATGTAAATTGGTTGTATCATAGGCTAATAGTTTCGAAATGCAGTTACACACTGAAGGTTTATGAGTTACACTTCAGCTACAGCTTATCCATGTTTAGTGTAGCTCTCAGACAGCTTCACTGAAGAAGAAAGTACCCTTAATCTATTCACTTCTCCAGAGCAATGAGTGAACTTGTGTAAGAGGTAAAACATAAATTATTAGTTTGCTGCAATCACAATGCTAAACCATGCAGCAACAAAATACGGATGATACACAGTTAAAGACTCCTCGCAATTGTAAAGATGCTATATATCATCAAGTTTTTTCAGCGTTTCAACATGAACAACACACAACCTATAACCATATAATACTCCACGTTTCATGTATCTCCGGACAAGTCAGTTAACAGATGAAGAGATGACTATCATGTATAAGATGGTTTACACTCATCTTCACATTTCACGTCTGTTAATGTATTGATTAGATTCCGGGTATGTTCCAGGAAAGAACAATTACCACCACTGAAATGGATGTGATGTCTATAGAAGATTATACCGTTTGAGGATAATTTAGGTCGTTTCTGATTCCGTGCGCATATTGGTTTTTCTCTGGAGATTTTTTTATTTTGTTCCATGTAAAAGTGCCTTAAAAACTGAATTTCTTAGAAGAAGTTGTGGAGTCTTATGGAAATTAAACTGTATTTCCTACTGATTGTGTGAATCAATTTTGAAAATTTCTGAACCAACAACAACATGCTTGACTATGACAGTAGTTTCGATGAACAATTACAGTAGATAATGTATAAACATAAAAGCAATAAACTGCTTTTAATTTGACGCAGATTTTATTCATACTTTTAATCGTATCTACATTGTGTCGTGTCCCCATATATATATTATATATGTATATTATATATGTAGACTGCCTTCCCAACCGTTAAAAGACTGAGCGAGAACGGTAAAGGGGCACAAACAAAGAATGTCGTTGTCCAGGGATGCGATTCGCGAAACTGGGGCAAAGAAAGTCATCCGACCCCACCGAACTACCAAAGGCTTTCGAGGCTTACACCTCCGTATTACAGGACCTACAAAAGCGAAGCTGCAAGCGTACTTAAATATATCTTACGCTTACCAAGCGTAATTTAAACAAATAGGGCTACATCAAGCAAAACAACCTTTCCCCCTTCGTTTGTTGTGGGTCGCGCGTCACCGCAAGCACTGAATCAATGAAATATATATATCACCACTAATCAGCATCATGGTACAGTCATCTAAGTTTTAGGTAATTGAAACATAGACAGTTGTTAATACAATATATATCATACGGCTTTAATAATTCCTTGTTTTTTGCACATATATTGTATATCCTTCCATGACAAATGGTTGTCTGAAATGGATGAGTGAGGCAGAAGCTAAATAAAGTGAAATCGATATTGTATGGAACGGTTGTGAGAGCGGAACTGTTATGACTAATGTCTCATATCTGCATTTAAAAAACTTATCAATTCATCATCTTGAAGGCCATGCTAATCTCATCTCTGCAATAAACAACTTTTACAAGCTAGTTTGCGGACAACGATCTCATCGACAATGTCAAAGACATAATTTCAATGCATTTTCTGATTAAACTTTATATGTGCAATCCTTGAAAGTCTAATTTCCCATGGGCAACATCATCACTTCTTTTTAGTTTCATAAGTCTCGGAAAAAAGTGGTTTACGCCTCATATATTTGTGCTAATAGATTCATCTTAGTATGCACCTGGAATATTCGCTGCATTATCGAATACTAAATGAAGCTGTTGTTCTGAAATTCTGTTAGCAGGATGATTGAACATTGTAAAATTTGCAGGTGGAGCTGAAGAGAACGGGCAGCATATTGGCAATTTAGTTTGTGGCTGGTTTGTTTTGCCAGTTTGCAGCAAAAAAAAGTTAACAGAACCGACAGCATAACGAAAAAAATTGAGCATCCTAGCCTTTGATCATTATCTGGCATATTTAACAGAATGGTTATTGATAAAGAATTACAATTCTGTTTCCCAATTGTGCAACCTTATAATGGAAGTATATCCCTATCTGTTTTTTCGTTGAACTTATTTTTATGTTTACGTACTTATGTTCATGAAAGGAACAAACGAATAAACCAAATTTCAGATTTATATCATTCTGCAAAGGAGACAGACATCATGGGAGAGTTTTTACTCTCTTTTTTCCAGATAATTGTATCATCGCTTAGTCTTGGAATAAAATTTTTCTGTCACAAACTCAATCTCAGTAACCATCGTCTAATACTCTTGTTCCTTTTCTCCATATATCAGTTTAAGACATTCAAACTTCAAAGACATCTTAAATTACTGAGATAGCTAAGTGTCGAAAACTTGTTCTTCACTTGTTCAGCAGCCACAGTTGTCTCATGCTATTAATAGAAAAGATTATGAACATGGTGCTAAACTCAAGGTGTGCATTGCAGCTGTAGCTACTAAACACATTGTCGGAAGAGTAATGTCCCGTCTAAATGTAAGATTTGTAGGTTCGTAAGCTTGTAGCAATTATATCATCTTCTTTTCACTTGATCACATCACAGGAGGATAGATATATTGATGACTTAAAAGGAAGATCATCCATTGTGTGAAGCCTCCCAAGATACGAAATGTGATCTATTTTTTGCAAACTTAATGTATCTATGTAACTTTCTTTAACTTGCAAATGGAACTTGTTGCAGTACATAATTTTATGTAAGGGTAAAATGGAATTTTTTACTTCTTACAAAAATTGACTTTCTTTATCTTGATCTTACCAAGTATATTGTGTTTACATACAACAACAACAACAACAACTCAGTATAATCCCACATAGTGACCCCTACCCTTGGGTAGAGAGGCTGTTTCCAAATAGACCCCTGACATCCTTCCCTCCAAGAACTTCCCTCCTTGCTCTTGGGGAGACTCGAACTCACAACCTCTCGGTTGAAAGTGGGGGTCGCTTACCATCAGAGCAACCCCTCTTGTCTATATATTGTGTTTACATACAATTTCTTAAAATGCCAACAGGACCTCGCTAGGCATTTTGTTGGCATAGCCTGCGACGTACACAACTGCACAATTAATACATTCCATATCCTTATTCTAAGTTGTTCTCTCATTTATGTTGCAAGTACATTTTATGTGATTGTTCTCTGCAAAAGGCAGGAAAAAATCCTCCACCTTTTCCTCCAGAAAGCAGATCATATATTTGTCAATTAAACAACCAAAAGCTGAATGGCTTAATCCCTTAAAATTGCACCACTAACACCAAAATAGTTGTTGTAAACCAGGGAGAAATCACCTCTAAAGCTCCATTAAAGAGAACCTTTAAACTATATTTACCCGCCACGTCAACAAATAAAGAATAGCTATGCAGATAATTGCTTGAAAAACCATAGAAGCATTTCACAAGGCACAAATAACTCATCTGTTCAATCCAAAAAAGCAACCTATAAATTTGCTTCTTAGGAACTGCAACATCAACTTTTTAACAGAATATGCAGCAACTTTATTCATGTTTCACGGACAGATCAAACAGGGGAAGCAATCATTTTTGGATGGTAGGATTACACAATGTAACTTAAGGTAAAAGTGAAGTTTTGAAAGAACATTATTAATGTTATACAATAACCTGAAAAACATCTCCCAGATAAGAGGTAACGACGTTCGAACGTCTACTGTACAGATTTTTAAATTATGAATTGAATTTGTTTACTTCATCAACAAATATATTCAACATTCGAGTAGTTGAAATAACAAACATGTGCATAAAATAAATAACTGAAACACAAAACTTTGCAATGATTATGGAAAACCAGTATTTCCTTTGAAAAAGTACTTAGAGAAGCAAAAATAAAATTTTGCAGGTAAAGTCATTCCAGTACACAACCAATTATGGATTCTTTTCTTTTTTTTTTTTCACTTTTCGAACCTTGTTGGTAGAAAGTTGACAATTCATGTCGTCATCAGCAACTACTCCTGATGCCTTATTAGATGATCTAGTTCTCTTGTCATACGTCTTGATAGGAGATATTTTTGCTTTCCAATTATCACCATCTTCTACCACAGTTGAGCCACATTTTGATATGCTTTTGTTGATGGGAGTTGTGAAGTAGACGTTGTAGGACTTTCAAGCTTCTCTCGACCCGAACTTTGTCGATTAGGAATCTTTGAATCCTGTTACAAAGAAAATTTACATAAAATGAAAATTAATTTATGAAGGTAACATATCGATAGAAACTTAATTAATTTGTTGTGAAATGTATCTGGAGTTGAATAAGAAGATATTTTACACTAAATGTGTCTTCGAATGAAGAGTGGCAGTATTCCTTTAGGAGATCATAACCATCAGTTATCTTCACAACAGTGTACACTTCGTCTTTTTTCTCAATATTGGCTAGCTTAACAATAACCTTAAACATGAATTTTTTATAAAGAATATCATCCAGCTCACTTGGATAAGAACAATCGTCATTTTTAACAGAAGCCTACACCAAATATCATAGGTTAGACAAACGTAGAATTAACAACTAAATAAAATCTATTACTATTCCTCAACTAATCCTTGCTTCAATTCTTTTGCGGACTTTCCTATAATCTGCATCAGTTCGCTATTCCAAAGCAATAATGAGATAAAAGCGGTTCCATCAATAACACCAACTTGAAGTCGATACCTGCAAGTTAAAATTTTTTTTTATCAACTGCATTTACTTTTTATATGTTTTAAAACCATATGGTATGAAAACTACCTAACACCAACATAATGTTCTTCTTCATTGCATTTCTCACAAAAAAATTTGTTCTCAATTTTGTCAACCTTTTTAGTGCGCACTTGTTGCATGCCAAGTATGACCATCCTCTTTCAAGTTCCAAATTAACCACTTTAGCAGCTATCCAGTAGGTATATTCCTATTGAAGAAAAACTAAATATTGTTCTAACTTAAACTGAGAAAACATAGCCTTAATATGCAAATTCATACTAAATTTAACTAACTTCTCCACACTGAAGTAAATTCGTGATACTTTTGAATGATATAATTCCTTTGGCTAATTCTGTGAAGAAAAACAACTTCCCAAATTCCGGAAATTGCTTCCTTAGAGTAGTGAATTATGCTTCACTAGCCCAAGACTCACAACCACAATTGAAGAAGAACGAAGAAGAAAATATAGCTCCAAAAATACTAGAACTAAGAAAGTGGAAGACTTACTTGAATAACTTGGAGAATACTTTATTAACTCAAGAAGACTTGGATTTTTTTGGATGATACAAATGTGGAGGAGGGGGTGGGTATATATAGGCTTTCCACCTCCTCAATGGACGGTCATGATCTATTTAATCCTACGGTGGAGATTCGTCTTCTAGAATACTCCACACTTTTCTTACAAAATATCTAAATATTTTTATCACCTACACTAATCTAGAAATATCTCTTACAAATATCTCCTAACTTTTATAATATTCTACACTATTCTATAATTTTTCAAAAGTTACACTTTATAATTTTAACACTCCCCCTTAAAGTGAACTTTTGGAGACAAGTCCAAGCTCGCCACGAAGATCCTCGAATGGTCCTTTGGAAAGAGACTTTGTAAAGATGTCTGCAACGTTATCATTACTCCGAACCTCCAATGCTTTAGTGGTACCATCTAGAACCTTCTCTCGGATGAAATGATGCGCAATCTCAATATGTTTTGTTCTTGCGTGACACACCGGATTAGTAGCCAACTTTATGGCGCTTTGATTGTCACCAAAAAGTTTTGCAGGCTTATGAATTGGTGAGAATACATCCCCAACAAGCCGACGAAGCCACGTGCATTCCTGAGCAGCAAGAGTAGAAGCCTTGTATTCCGCTTCAATAGTAGAGAGCGAGACCGAGTCTTGCTTTTTACTGCACCAAGAAACACATGCTGAACCACAGGAGAATACATAACCGGAAGTTGATCTTCTATCATCTAAGTCACCTCCTAGATCAGCATCAGTGAACCCAAGTAGTGAAAAATCAGCTCCTTTCTTGTAAAGAAGTCCCATGTCATATGTTGAGTTCACGTATTTCAATATGCGCTTCGCCGCTTCAAAGTGAGGTTTCCGTGGCTCTTGCATATAGCGACTAACAAGTCCAACAGAAAATGAAATGTCTGGCCTTGTAATAGTCAAGTAGATTAAGCTACCAACAAGAGCCCGATAAGGACGTGGATCTGGTAAAATCATTCCTTCATCACGCCTATTTTTATGTTAGGCTCAAGAGGAGTAGAGCAATGCTTACTTGTGTTTATTCCAAACCTGTCCACAAGCTTCCTCGCATAGCTTTCTTGTGAAAGAAATATTCCATTTTTCACATATTTCACTTCCAAACCAAGAAAGTGACTAAGCTCTCCCAAATCTTTCATTTCAAATCTGATCGAGAGTTCAGCTCGCAGTTTTGCAACCTCCTGTTCGTTATTACCTATAATAATCATATCATCCACATATAGTAGCACAATCATGTGGAGCGTACCTTGATTCTTCACGAACAGGCTAGAATCTGAGTCTGATGCAAGATAGCCACAAAATTGCAAGTATTCAGCAATCTTTCTGTACCATGCTCTGGGAGCTTGCTTGAGTCCATAAAGCACTTTCTTCAGCTTGCACACATAGTCTGGATGAGTAGGAGAAATGTAGCCCAAAGGTTGTTCCATGTAGATCTCCTTATCAATCTCGCCATACAGGAAAGCATTCTTCACGTCAAGCTGACATAGCTTCCACCCAAGTGATGCCGCCAAGGAGATCACAACTCGAACTGATGTCATCTTCGCCACTGGGCTAAAAGTCTCCTCATAGTCTTCTCCATAAACTTGAGAGAATCCTCGTGCAACCAGCCTTGCTTTATATCTATCAATGTTCCCATATGCCTTCTTCTTTAGTTTATACACCCACTTGCAAGATACCGGCTTCACATCCTTGGGCTTTGGCACAAGATCCCAAGTTTCATTTTTCACAAGTGCGTGCATCTCCTCATTCATAGCTTCTTCCCATTCCTTTACACCTTTTGCTTCATTATAGGAAGAAGGCTCATTTTCATAAATAGGACCGGCACTGAAGCAATGATAGATGCTTACCATGTTGCCATCTCGGTAGCGAATAGGTTTGATGACTTGCCTTCCATATCGAGTTGTTCTTTGACCATTTGTCTCCTCCAGGTTGATATTTTCCCTTTGTTCATCCACGCGAGAAGTAACCTTGCTCCCCCTATCACCAGAATCTCTTGCTTCTGAAGATGACGTACTATTATACATCATTGGTGATGATGGCGATGATGAAATATTGGAGCAAGGAGCTGAAGAAGTCACCGGAAAACTTATGGGCATCTCTTCATGTTCTATAGCTGGTGAAGGAGCATCTCCAGGAACACAACCGGGACTGTAGTAGGAAGAGATTTCATCAAATACTACATCCTGAGATACTTTACACTTGCCTGTCCGGGGATCCATGCATTTCCAGCCTTTCTTCCTTTCATCATAACCGATGAAGATGCACTTCCTTGCCTTAGCATCTAGTTTAGTTCTTTGTGAATCTGGAATGTGGACGTAGCAGATCGATCCAAAGACCTTAAAGTCTTTCACATTTGGCTTCTCGTTGATCATTTCGTACGGGGACTTCATATTAATCGGACTGAATTGTACCCGATTAATCACATATGCCGCAAAAGCCATACCTTCGGCCCAAAGAACTTTGGGAAAATGTTTAGCATATAACCAGCTCTTACATGTCTCAGTAAGATGTCGAATCTTCCTCTCTGCAATGCCATTTTGCTGAGAAGTGTCTGCACATGTGAGCTGCCTTCGTATTCCTTGCCTCGAGCAGAATTGATTAAACTCCCGTGAAGTATATTCTCCCCCATTATCAGTCCTCAGCCGTTTTATCTTCCTCTGAAACTCACCTTCGACCTTCTCCTTGAACTCCAAAAATCTGGAAAATACTTCAGATTTTTGCACCACGAAATATACCCAAGTATATGTGTGTAATCATCAACAAATACCACCATATAGCGATAACCAGAGAAGGTAGGTGTACGTGTAGGACCCATCACATCACTGTGAATGAGTTCTAGTGGTGCCTCGTATCTTGTTTGGGATCTATCAAATAGAAGACGATGCGCCTTACCATATTGACACCCTTCGCATAATGTTCCACTACCAAAAGTAGTAATATGAGGCAAATTATCAACCAAATTTTTGTTTACCATGACTTTTAACTTATCCATATTAAGGTGCCCCAGTCTAGCATGCCAAAGTGAGGCATTATCATTCGTGCTCATCTTGTCAACATAAGATGTAGATGCTGACAAAACAAATAAATCTTTAACTCACTTACCGGTGTGAACGACATCTCCTTCCACCTTAGTGATATTTCAGAAGAACTTCACTCCATTTGGCTCGAACAGAACATAGTGCCCAGCATCCACAGCGTTAGCCACCGAGAAAAGATTCTTCCTCATCCCAGGTACATGATACACACTCTTCATAGTGATAGGATCTCTGTCATTGTTGAGAATGATTGTACCCTCCTTTTCTACCGGATAAACGGTATTATCCGCGGTGAGAATAGCTTCGTTACCTTCATGTTTCTGAAGAGATGTGAACTTTGAGTCATCTCCGATAAGGTGATGAGTATGACCGCAACCAAAATCCACGATCCAGTCATCCTTGAAGTTGATGCTAGCGTAAGCATTTACCGAGGTAGTTTCCGTTGAGAAGCAACCACCCCAATTCTCTTCGGTTTGTTCTGCTTTATCAGCAACATTTCCTCCCTTTAGCTTCACCTTACAATTCTTCTTGATGTGTCCAGGCAAGTTACACCGATAGCATCGAATAGTGCTTCTTTTCCCGTTGGCACTCTTTGGTGGCTCTCCCCCTTCATCTTTTCTTCTCTCTCTTTCATTCTTCTTCTCTGGTCTATAGACTTTCTTCTTTCCAGAGAATAAGGCGTCTTGAAAGGATAAGGAGACTCCAGCCATTTGTTTTGCTAGAGACTCTTGAGAAGAGAGAAGATTCTCAAGCTCAACAAGGGAGGGTTGATTAGCCCACCCCTGAATAGAAGTGACAAAAGGAATATATTCTTTGTTTAATCCTCGAATAATATTCCTTTTCATTCGAGCCTCCGAAATAGGTTCCTCCGGATCAAGAGCAGAAATTTATGAACAAATATTTTTAATTTTTAAGAAAAATTCGGAGATTGAGAGCTCACCTTGAGTAGTTCGTGCCAACTCATTCTCTAGGTATTGCAGCCGAGCAACGTTCTTCTTGTTAAGCAATGCACTTAGAGTATCCCAAATCTGAGATACAGACTTACACTCAACAATGTGATCAAATAGATCGTGAGAGATTGATCTCTTCAACACGAATTCCGCCTTTGCGTTTGAAGTCCTCCACTTCTTTACGACATCGGCATTAGTATCCGTGGGTGTAGGGGCAACCTTGTTGTCTCCACCAACAACCTCCCATAAATCTTCTCCAAGAAGATAAGATTCCATACAAGACTTCCATACCTTGTAATTGGATTGATTAAGCACCTCAATCCCAAGGCCGACAACTCTTCCACTTGAATCCATTTTTGGAACGCCAACGAACTTCTTCACCAAGATTGACTTGACAAGATTCCAAGCTAACACCCTTGTAGCTCTGATACCATGTGAAGAAAAACAACTTCCCAAATTCCGGAAATTGCTTCCTTAGAGTAGTGAACTATGCTTCACTAGCCCAAGACTCACAACCACAATTGAAGAAGAACGAAGAAGAAAATATAGCTCCAAAAATACTAGAACTAAGAAAGTGGAAGACTTACTTGAATAACTTGGAGAATACTTTATTAACTCAAGAAGACTTGGATTTTTTTGGATGATACAAATGTGGAGGAGGGGGTGGGTATATATAGGCTTTCCACCTCCTCAATGGACGGTCATGATCTATTTAATCCTACGGTGGAGATTCGTCTTCTAGAATACTCCACACTTTTCTTACAAAATATCTAGATATTTTTATCACCTACACTAATCTAGAAATATCTCTTACAAATATCTCCTAACTTCTATAATATTCTACACTATTCTATAATTTTTCAAAAGTTACACTTTATAATTTTAACAAATTCATCTCTGACAGAATAAATTTGCTGATAGCTTGTTTGAGTAATCCGCTCACATTTTGATGGACATGTTGCAACTATTATGCATATGTCGTAATGTGTTTAAAAGTGATAAACGGATTAGTAGGATTATGTAAGTGCCATTAACAAATATTACACCATTTACAAACCTTGATTTAAAGTCAACATATTGCGGCAGAGTAGAATTTATCCAAAGTTTTGTAGAGTACCAACAACTACGAACTGAATAGTTACCTGTAAGTAAGATAAATGAAAAATTAGAGTACATATAATTTTTTTAAACTAAATTTAAATATATGTGTAAATTTGGTAAACCTCGAAATTTTTGAGGTTTCATAAATTGTAAAACAACAATCAAAGGTTCGTCGATATCTTCATTCAAGTAAGGCTGAATGTGATCCACAAGTTCACTCCATAAGGTTGTTGTAATTCTGTTCCTCCCAAAAGTTTCAACGTAATCATTCATCAAAAAAATAATATAAATTTTGAAACTATAATTTTATAGTTTGTATTATAACTTATTGATCGTCTTCAAGGTGCACATTGAGGAAGACACCGTCATTATCTCTTTGCTTGTGCATCTTAACATCTTCATATTTCACAACCTGACCAATGAAATCTACAAATATAAAAGTTAAATAGACAATATTGTAAAATATGGTATTAATGGAATAGTGAGATTATACTGGGTTGTTGTTGTTGTTGTTGGTATTAATGGAATAGAAGAATTACCAAATAATTTTGCCTCATCGACATCATTCTGATTTGTTAGCTGATCAAAACGACGAAAGTTGAAGATATTCATATGAAATGAGCAATCAACTATTTCCTCAACCGTTGTCCTTTGTGTAAATGTCAACCTCAGATTATGTGGCGTGTCCTTTAAACTCAAGTTGTTTGGTACGACGACAAAGTAGTTCATGCGATATAGACCAAGTTCCGGTATCTTCATCCTAAAAAACTTAATTACATACTTTCCAATTGATGCCCGGATACAATCACCCTAAAAAGATAGATTAATAATTAGAATGTATCATATTGCAAATTGCAAATAAAAAGAACATATGCACCGATTACTGTACAATCTATGAAGGATTCATGTGGATGATGTTGGAGTAAGGGCAAAACATGTTACTGATGCATCAATCTTTCTGTAGAAACGACCCCTTTAACTTATTTTCCACTTCTATACAAATTAACACATTAATTTAAGGAAAACCAAAACACAAAAGTTTTAAATGTATAAATGCATATAAAGTACATAGAATTGTTTTGAATAAACAGTCCTACGATGGTCCTCAGTTTGTATTACAACTTAGATTTCATGTAAACGCAACCAATGTAAAAGTTGGTTCAGGTAACATAGACGTCATCTGTCCCGACAAACACATAGCAAGTATTTTCCTTAAATCCTGTTATCATAGAGCATGTTAGAGCCTGGGATCAAATTTATGCAGAAAAGAGATCATCCTAGAAGAAGCAAATGCTCGCCTGGAGAATAGAATTATAGAACTATACTAATTAAGTTGAAGATATTACATTTGCATCTTGTAAAATCAACTCAATGGAATATGGTTTTCCAGGATTGAAAGGATCCGGCAATTCCCAGATTCGAACGACTCTAACTTTGAGATTCCATTGCATTGAATTGCTTGAAATTTGACTGATTTCATGAATTGTTGTGACCATATTTGCAAATTTCTGTAATGTGAGCAGAAAAAATCGAGGAAAGAGCAGATATTTGAAACATTTTCAGCGTAGTAGACAGTTTATAAATTACACCGTTGGTTTGGCTGCCCACGTTTGCTTGTGCGAGGAGGATCGTGCATAACTTTTTTAGTTGCTTCCTATTTTTATGTTACATTATTTGTAAAGCAGACTCCTATTGAACTTACTGGTCGTAAGAAGAAACATGGTATAACCAAAAACCGTGGAAGTAGTTTTTTAATAGAGATGCTAAATCGTGGGACTCTTTAAATAACTGACTTTTTTTTTTTGGTAAATCTCCAAGGTTATTGGAGTATTGTCTAATTGTTATGAAATAATATAAAAGACAAGAACAATAATTCAAGAACAAGAGCAATAGAGAGAAGAGTAGAGAGATTTCTTCTTATTGATACTTAGAGAATGTTATGAGTGATTTATAATGGTAGAGGGCACCTCTATTTATAGGGAGGAGGATGATTTAGCTACCAAGAATAGAACTCTAGAATCTCTCTAATTAAAGACATTCACCTTAAATAGAAGTGTATTTATAACACTCCCCCTTGAATGTCTATTCAATGATGTGCCTCGTTAAAACCTTAAAACAAAACCCAATGGGAAAAACTAAAGTAAGGAAAAAGAGTACACATGTTTGAATATGCGCCTATTGGTTGCCTCGTTAAAAACCTCGCAAGGAAAACCCGGTGGGACAAAACCTCGTAAGGGAAAAAGAGTGCAACGCGCATTAACTCCCCCTGATAAGAACATCATTTTATGTCCTTAAGTCTTCGCATCCCGATCTTGTGAACTAGCTTCTTGAAGGTTGACTTTGGTAGAGATTTTGTGAACAAATCAGCCATATTATCGCTTGAACGAATCTGTTGAACATTGATATCACCATTCTTTTGAAGATCATGTGTGAAGAATAACTTTGGTGAAATATGCTTCGTTCTATCTCCTTTTATGAATCCTCCCTTCAATTGAGCTATACATGCTGCATTGTCTTCATACAAAGTTGTGGGTAGTTTATCACACTTCAAACCACATTTGTCTTGGATATGATGTATTATAGACCTCAACCACACACACTCCCGACTTGCTTCATGAATAGCAATTATCTCGGCATGATTAGATGAAGTAGCCACAATTGATTGCTTAGTCGATCGCCAAGATATGGCGGTTTCTCCACAGGTAAACACATAACCCGTTTGAGATCGAGCCTTGTGTGGGTCGGACAAATATCCAGCATCAGCATAACCAACAAAATCCGGGCTGCAATTCTTGCCATAAAATAAGCCCATATCGGTAGTTCCCTTTAGGTACCGCAATATGTGTTTGATCCCATTCCAATGTCTCCTCGTAGGAGCCGAGCTAAATCTTGCTCAGACATTAACTGAAAAGGATATGTCAGGCCTTGTAGTATTTGCAAGATACATTAGTGCGCCAATTGCGCTAAGATATGGTACTTCAGGACCAAGTAGCTCTTCATTCCTTTCTTGTGGTCGGAATGGATCTTTGTTCACATCAAGTGATCGAACAACCATCGGTGTACTTAAAGGATGTGCTTCATCCATGTAAAACCGTTTCAGTACCTTTTTTGTATAGGTAGATTGATGAACAAAAATTCCGTTTGCCAAATATTCAATTTGCAAACCAAGACATAGTTTAGTCTTTCCGAGATCTTTCATCTCGAATTCATCCTTTAGATAATCAATTGCCTTTTGGAGTTCTATAGGGGTTCCAATAAGGTTTATGTCATCGACATATACGGCAAGTACAACAAATTCCGATGTTGTTTTCTTTATAAAAACACACGGGCAAATGGCGTCATTTATATAGCCTTCTTTTAACAAGTACTCACTAAGACGATTATACCACATTCGTCCAGATTGCTTTAGACCATACAAGGATCTTTGCAATTTAATTGAGAACATTTCCCGAGATTTTGAATTATGCGCATTTGGCATCTTGAGTCCATTGGGAATTTTCATGTATATCTCATTATCAAGTGAGCCATATAGATAGGCAGTAACCATATCCATTAAGTGCATGTCAAGCTTTTCATGGACAGCAAAACTTATGAGATAACGAAAGGTTATCGCATCCATTACAGGCGAATATGTCTCTTCATAATCGACACCAGGCCTTTGAGAAAAACCTTGTGCAACAAGGCGTGCCTTATATCTTTGTACCTCGTTTTTCTCATTTCTTTTGCGTACAAAGACCCATTTATAGCCGACAGGCTTAACACCATTAGGTGTTTCAACTATAGGGCCAAAAACTTCACTTTTTGCCAGCGAATTCAATTCTGATTGAATTGCTTCTTGCCACTTTGGCCAATCATGTCTTATTCGACATTCTTCAACAGATTGAGGTTCGAGATCCTCACATTCTTGCATAATGCTAGATGCTACATTATAAGCAAAGGCATTATCCACCACAATATCCACTCGATTAATATTTGCCTCAATATTAATTGGATTTAGGGATAGTTCCGTATTTTCCAGAGTCTCGGGCTCAATGGATTCTTCATGAATCTCAGAATTTGTTAAATCATGAATTTCCTCATGAGATTCTTTCGTAGTGTCATCTCGATCGTTCTTTTTCCTCTTTCTAGGATTTCGATCTTTGGAACCTAATGGTCTGCCACGCTTCAGGCGTGCATTCGACTCATTGGTTATGACACTAGATGATTGTCCAATAGGGACATCAATACGGATTGGAACATTTTCCGCGGGAATGTGGGATTTCGTTATCCTTTTCAAGTCCGTAAATGCGTCAGGCATTTGATTTGCTATTCTTTGCAAATGGATAATCTTTTGTACCTCTCTTTCACAAATAGAGGTATGTGGATCAAGATGAGATAATGATGCATTTTTCCACAAAATTTCCCGTTTGGTTTCACCAACTTCTCCCCCTAATTTTGGGAAAAGTGTCTCATCAAATTGACAGTCTGCAAATCGTGCAGTAAACAAGTCGCCTGTCAATGTTTCGAGGTAGCGAATGATGGAGGGCGATTCAAACCCAACATATATTCCTAACCTTCTTTGCGGACCCATTTTGGTGCGGGATGGCGGTGCTATAGGCACATATACTGCGCATCCAAAAATTCTTAAATGGGATATATTGGGTTCATGACCCAAAACCAATTGCAACGGGGAATACTTGTGGTAATTCGTCGGTCTGAGACGAATTAGCATTGCTGCATGTAAGATGGCGTGACCCCATACCGAAGTGGGCAGCCTCGTTCTCATAAGTAATGGCCTTGCAATCAACTGCAGGCGTTTAATTAACGATTCTGCAAGACCGTTTTGAGTGTGAACATGAGCTACAGAATGTTCAACTTTTATCCCGATTGATAAGCAATAATCATTAAATGCTTGGGATGTAAACTCAGCAGCATTATCCAGTCTAATGGACTTGATTGGATTATCTGGAAATTGTGCTCGTAGTCGAATTATTTGTGCCATTAATTTCGCAAACGCAAGGTTGCGTGATGACAATAGGCACACATGAGACCATCTACAGGATGCGTCTATCAAGACCATGAAATACCTAAGCGACCCACTAGGTGGGTGAATAGGTCCACAAATGTCCCCTTGTATACCTTCCAGAAACGTGGGTGACTCAGTCCCAACCTTTGTTGGTGATGGCCTGATAATCAACTTGCCTTGATAACACGAAGTGCAAGGATATTCATTATTCGAAAGAATTTTGAAATTCTTTAACGGATGCCCATATGAGCTTTCTATAATCCGTCTCATCATGATCGATCCTGGGTGTCCCAATCGATCATGCCAAAGTACAAAGATATTGGAATCAGTAACCCTTTGGTTTACTATTGAATGTGCCTCAATTGCACTAATTCTTGTCCAATACAGGCCACAAGATAAAGACGGGAATTTCTCAATAACCCTCTTTTGGCCGGAAACATTCTTTGTGATGACGAGATATTCAAGATTATCTTCATCCATTGTCTCAATATGATAGCCATTCCGGCGTACATCTTTAAAACTCAACAAGTTTCTCTTAGACTTGGAGGAGAACATTGCATTCTCTATGATTAACGTCGTGCCTTTGGGCAGAGTTACAATTGCTCTTCCGGAGCCTTCAATCAATTTACTACTTCCAGAGATTGTAGTAACGTTTGCCTTACACATATTTAGTTGAGAGAAATATTTCTTTTCTTTGAGTATTGTATGTGTAGTACATGAATCAACTAGGCAAATACTTTTACAGTTGGACGTTGATCCAAGTTCGCTTTGTGAGATATCCATATTTGCTATCCCATAGTTTGACATACAAAAGAGATATACGAATATAAGAATAAACAAGTTCAATTCGTTTGTGTCACATAATATTTTCAAAATCTGCTGCTAACAGTTGACTTAACAAAATCAGATATGTTATCCATAATTGATTACTTTGCAGTTTGAAAATTTCAGTTTAAGCATTTTCTTCAAACAATCGATTGTTAAACACAAACAATCGATTGTTGAACATTGACAATCGATAGTTAAACACACACAATCGATTATTTGCTATTTTGAAAAACAGATCACACTGTCTTAAGACAATCGATTGTTATGCATAGACAATCGATTGTTGGCTATTTTGAAAAATTCCAGAGCACTGTTTTAAGACAATCGATTGTTAAGTATAGACAATCGATTGTTGGCTATTTTGAAAAATTCCAGCACTGTTTTAAGACAATCGATTGTTAAGTATAGACAATCGATTGTTGGCTATTTTGAAAAATTCCAGAGCACACTGTTTTAAGACAATCGATTGTTATGCATAGACAATCGATTGTGGATGATTTTTGAAAAATTCCAGATTACACTGTCTTAACGACAATCGATTGTTAGACAAAGACAATCGATTGTGGATGATTTTGAAAAATTCCAGATTACACTGTCTTAACGACAATCGATTGTTAGACAAAGACAATCGATTGTTGATCAATTATGTTTCAGCTTTAATGCGAAAATAGTAGATAATCGACTAGTTTTTCAGGCTAGTCGATTACCCCTACTGGAAAATAAAAATTTTATTGATATTTGAGCATATTGAAGATATTCTAAAGAACTACTGCTAACATTGCATCATGAACTAACTAATACGAGCTAATACTAATGACTATTAGTTTATTCACTAACTAATACAAATAAGTAGAATAAAATCAAATAACTCCATCTTCTTTCATCACGGATCCATCGCCGATTAGGTGGTCTATTTTCCCCTCGGGTTGCTCAAAGAAGTCTGCCACATCCAGGTGGGTGATGTCCGAGTTGTCGTCATAGACAAAATTTGTTTCAGGGCCTTTTCTCTTTCGAGATGCTTGATAAAGGTCAACCAAGTGTCTTGGTATACGGCAAGTCTTTGACCAGTGCCCTTTCCCACCGCAACGATAACATATAGTTTCTGAACCATTTGCCTTAGGATCTTCATGACCCCGTTTCTGCTTTCGGCGGTTATCTCTCCTTGGGGGTTGACGAACTTCATTGGAATTTCTTCCTTGTCTACGTCCCTGGCTATGACCCCGTTTACGACCATGACCATGGTCCTTTTCATGTTTGGCATAATGAGAGTGCACCTTATCTGCTTCAGGCAGTGGTGTAGACCCAGTGGGTCGATTTTCATGATTTCTCATGAGTAGATCATTATTTCGCTCAGCCACTAGTAGAAGAGAAATCAGTTCAGAGTACTTTGTAAAGCCTTTCTCTCTGTACTGTTGTTGCAGTACCATATTGGAGGCATGAAACGTTGTAAACGTTTTCTCAAGCATATCATAATCGGAGATATTATCCCCGCATAGCTTCAATTTAGAAGTAATTCTGAACATTGCAGAATTATATTCAGAAACGGACTTAAAGTCCTGGAGCCTCAGATGAGCCCAATCATATCGTGCTTGTGGCAGAGTGACCAACTTCAGGTTGTCATATCTCTCCTTTAAGCCGTTCCACAAGATGAGTGGATCCTTGACGGTGAGATATTCAATATTCAAACCTTCATCAAGGTGATGGCGCAAGAAAATCAAGGCCTTCGCACAGTCTTGGGTGGATGCTTTTTCTCTATCTTTGATGGTGTCTCCGAGACCCATAGCATCTAAGTGGATTTCAGCATCCAACACCCATGTCATATAGTTCTTGCCCGAAATTTCAAGGGCAACGAACTTTCTTTTCGTAATGTCAGACATAATCGAAAATTAAATTAGGAAGAGAAGAATACCTTAGATTTTTCGAGAATGGTTCTTGAGACGGTAGAGTCTCGTGCTGATAACGTGTTATGAAATAATATAAAAGACAAGAACAATAATTCAAGAACAAGAGCAATAGAGAGAAGAGTAGAGAGATTTCTTCTTATTGATACTTAGAGAATGTTAGGAGTGATTTACAATGGTAGAGGGCACCTCTATTTATAGGGAGGAGGATGATTTAGCTACCAAGAATAGAACTCTAGAATCTCTCTAATTAAAGACATTCACCTTAAATGGAAGTGTATTTATAACACTAATTAAATTATAGGTGTCATTCTTCCATTAAAATACTTGACATAATCTAATGGTTTTACCTCTCCTTTTCTATATTAATAGATTGTGCGGATATTGGTGATTATTATATTTTGGATCCTTTTTCGTCCTTTTTCATAAATTAGTCTTAGAGTACGTGCGATGCGCGTGTACTCATATGTTGAATAAATACGTTTTAAAACGAATATAAATATTATTTAAAAAATATGTCTTGCGTGTATGATATTAGGATTCAGAATGTCAGTTTACATTCTCATTGTCAGTATGTTTGAAATTTAACTTAATATTTTCAATGGTTTAATTCTAGTCTTTTATTAATTATAGGTAAATATTAACTCATTAATAATATTCTTCTTGATATTGTTGAAATTAAAAATATGAAGGGTACGACATCTTTATTAATGAAGGATTGGGGAGATTGGCAGAAAAAACGTGGAAAAGGTTTTGTGATTTAGTTGCTAATTTTGGGTCGTTGGTGATTTTCGTTCTTTTTACTAATTTATATATATATGGTAAAAGTTTATTTAATTTTAAAGTCCTAAAATTTGTAATTTCATACTTATTTCAAAAAAGGAATAATTTAATACGAATGATTTTAGTTTTTTTCAAAATCTTAAATATTAAGAAATAATCAAATAACTATTTTATCCAATGTGAACTTTATTTTAAAAAAGTAAAAACACGAATTATATTTCACTAGAAGTAGGGTGCCCACTTTGCACGTGTTTCCCTTGTCAATAAGTAAATAACTTCTTAAATTACATGAATAATATTAAACAATGTTTTGAGTTACTATAAGAAATAAAATTTTATATATATATATATATATATATATATATATATATATATATATATATATATATATATATATATATATATATATATATATATATATATATATATATATATATATATATATATATATATATATATATTATTCAACGTAATGAAAGTCCTTATAGTTTTATAATAATATCTTATGATAATTATTGCTTTTTTATGCATTGGTAATGATCAAATAATTAAATTAATTACTTTTATCATGACAATGTTGGCCTGAAAAAAATTGATATGTGAATATAAAAATATTAAAAATAATACATATATATATATATATATATATATATATATATATATATATATATATATATATATATTAAGAAGCTTTCATTTATTAAAATATTTGCAAAAAGAAAAATATAATTGAAGATAACTCATTTAGAATCAATTTTTTCTTCTATTATTTTATCGTTATTGCTTTAAGATTAATAAAATAATAATAATTGATTGTGTGTTGTTTTATAATTAGTAAATAGATTCTATACATTGAGAATAAATGATGTTTGGAAGTCGAAATAATTATTGAGTGTAGTTTCAAATATTAAACAAAATTTCAATAGATAAAATTTAGTTGATTTCAAAATTATAGATATTAAAAAATTAATATGAAAGATATTATAGATGTGTTACACACTTCAAAATAAGTTAATAACTTCTTTAATATTTAAAATATTAGCATTTTGTATATAGTTATACTCAATGAAGTTGTTAGTCTGGAATATTAGAGGTGTAAATAAGAGATATAAACAAAAGGAAGCTAGGGAATACTTTAGACAAAATAATTTTAACATTGTCAGTTTGGTAGAGACAAAGGTTAAAGAACAGAACGCAGGGAGAATAGCTAATAGTTTAGTCCCTGGCTGGAAGCTGCTAGCTAACTATAGGGACTCCCCAAGAGGTAGAATCAGGATCCTTTGGGATGATCAGAAGGTTAATGTCACTGGTATTCAAGAGGGAGACCAATTTCTTCATTGTAGTGTCAACACTCCTGCAGGGGATTTGGTTTGCCTCCTCACTGTAGTCTATGGTTGCAATGGATTGGATCAAAGAAGGTTAATGTGGCAACAACTTCCGAATCTTGCTATTGGTATAACTGATCCTTGGCTGGTTGCAGGTGACTTCAATGCAGTGTTGTCTATTAATGATAGGCAATCATGTAACCAGGTTACCCAAGCTGAAATCCAAGATTTCACTCAATGTGTTCAAGTGGCTGAACTATCAGAATTGCCTTGGAAGGGGTCTTTCTTCACATGGTCTAATAAGCAAACTGGTTCTGCTAGAGTTTGTAGTAGATTGGATAGAATATTTGGTAATTATGAATGGATGATTAAGTGGAGTCATGTACAAACTGTATATGACCCCCCTTTAATATCTGATCATAATCCAATAGCCCTTACTGTTTATGAAGATCACACGCTCAGGAACTCCCTTCAGATTTTACAATGCTTGGGCTAGCCACAAAGACTTTCAGTGCATTGTCAAGGAACACTGGAGAAACACTGCTCAAGATACTCTCAAGGAGGTCTGGATCAATCTCAAAGCACTCAAACCTGTTCTTAAATCTCTAAATGTTAGAGAATTTAAGAACATTACACAAAGAATTGAGGATAGCAGGGTGGAATTGGCTGACATTCAAAATCAGATGAGGCTGCAATATACTGATGAGTTACAGGCTAAAGAAAAGGATCTGATATTGAAGTTGGAGAAATGGTCAATGATAGAAGAGAGTATACTGCAACAGAAATCCAGAGCCAGATGGATCCACTTGGGAGACTCAAATAATAAATATTTTAATGCTCTACTGAAAGAAAGAAACCAATACAAAAGTATAACAGAATTGGTTACAGCAGGAGGTACCAAAATTACTAATCCAGATGCAATCAGAGATGAGATCAAGTATTTTTATAAATCCTTGATGGGAACATCAGCTGCCTCCTTACCAGCAATTAACAGGTCCTATATGGACAATGGCCCTAAACTCACACACAGCCAGATGCAACAGTTAATCGTTGATGTTACTATGGATGAAATTGTAAACAGCTTAAAGTCCATAGGTGACCATAAAGCTCCAGGTATTGATGGATACAATGCTACTTTCTTCAAACAGATATGGTGTATCACTGGCAATCAGATCACTAGGGCTGTTATGGACTTCTTCCAGACTAGTAGAATGTATAAACCAGTTAAATGTGCCTCCCTCACCTTGATTCCTAAAGTTGCTAATCCACAATCAGTCAAGGAATTTCGACCAATAGCTTGGTGTTCAGTTTTGTATAAAATCATTTCCAAGATATTGGCCAATAGATTACAGAAATGCATAGCCAGTATCATCTGTGATACCCAGGCAGGCTTTATTCCTGGAAGGAGGATTGCTGACAATATTATCCTAGCACATGAACTGATTAAACATTATGCAAGAGCTCATGTATCTCCTAGATGCATGATTAAAATAGACTTACAGAAGGCATATGATTCTGTTGAGTGGGTTTTCTTACAGAAGGTGATGGAGTCTTTAAACTTCCCAAGCAGGTTTATCAGATGGATCATGGAATGTGTTCAAACAGTGAGCTATACAGTCATGGTGAATGGGGAAACAACAGAACCTTTTCAAGCAGCCAAAGGTTTGAGACAGGGTGATCCAATTTCTCCCTTTCTGTTTACTGTAGTGATGGAGTACCTCAGTAGAGCTCTTTGTGAACTCAAAAAGAATGCTGATTTCTCATTTCATCCTGGCTGTAAGAAGTTAGGTGTTACTCATCTCAGTTTTGCAGATGATTTGTTGCTGTTTGCCAAAGGAGACTTGAAGACTGTATCCACTATGTTTAAATACCTCTCTCATTTCACTGAGGCATCTGGTATGAATGCTAATATGAACAAAAGTTCTGTCTACTTTGGTGGTGTTCCTTCTGATATACAGCATCAGCTCATCTTGGTTATGCACATGGGGAATTACCCTTTAAATACCTGGGAGTTCCCCTATCTACCAAGAAGATGTCTTTATTACAGTGGCAACCATTGGTGAATAAAGTTACTGCCAGGATAACATCTTGGACTACCAGGAAGTTGTCCTGTGCAGGCAGAATTCAATTGGTGCAAACAGTAGCTTTTGGCATACATGCTTACAGGGCTCAAATCTTCCTTATTCCTTCAAAAATTCTAAAGTTGTTAGATGCAATATGCAGATCTTATATTTGGACAGGTACTGCCAATATATCAAAGAAGGCATATGTAGCGTGGGACAAGGTTTGTCTGCCTAAATCTGCTGGAGGACTAAATATTATGAACTTGCTACTATGGAATAGAGCTGCCATTGCTAAGCTTGGGTGGGACTTGACTCACAAGAAGGATGTACTGTGGTTAAATGGATTCATGCTGTCTACATTAAGCAACAGCAGCTTCATACCATAAAAATTCCTAACCAAGCCAGCTGGATGGTAAGGAAGATTATTGAAGCTACTGTTACATTGCACCAATCACAGCTATTGTCCCAACCAGAATGTTCTATCAAGAAGCTATATCTTCAATAGATTGGGCAGCTGCCAAGAGTTGTGTGGAAAAATCTAACCATCCAAAACTATGCCAGACCCAAGGCAGTGTTTAATCTCTGGCTGATTCTGCAGGATAGGTTACCTACCAAGGATCGATTGAGACAGTGGAATCCAAACATGGACAGCACCTTTACACTATGCCAGCAAGACATGGAGACCAGGGATCACCTCTTCTTCTCCTGTCCCTTCTCCATGCAACTGAGACATCAAACAATGATCTGGATTGGGGTAACTCAGCCTAGCTTTCAAAGTTGGGATCAATACATCCAATGGACCATAACCATGGCTAAAGGGAGGACTACTCGAGCTCATAGTATCAAAATGATCATTGCAGAAATGTGTTATAACATCTGGTTAGAGAGGAACTCAAGGTTGTTTAGGAATGTGTCAAGTCCTTATGGGCACTTACTTAGAAATATTGCATACACATGTCATATTAGGAGTCCTATTAAGTTTAGCCTGCAACTCCAGCATTCTCCCTGTAATTAGAAATAGAGGCATAGTAAATAGATGTTGGCTACGTCTCTCTCTTGTGATAGTCAGCTGTGTGTAGCTGGACTATAGTTATGTAAAGAATTTCCTTTGGTGATTAATACAACAACTTAATTACCAAAAAAAAGAGTTATTTAATAACTAAAATTTTAGTTGATTTAAAAGTTTTAAATATTAAATTATAACTATATCCGGTGGTTAAGTTAAGAGTATTTTACTTTGTTTTTCAACTACACTGAATTGTATACTATTTAGTTTCCATTAATTTTTTGTATAATTGTCGAGTATTATTTCAAAACTTCTATTTTAAGTTTTTCATAGTGCTCATGATTTTTAGATGGTTAGGATGGACTAAAGTTATAGAAAGGAAAAAAAACTACAGTTAATAACATAAGTATGTTTTCAAGTAAATAATAATATAAATTGATGTATATAGAGTAATTTAAATATTTTATTGGTAGAAAAGTGTACTACATTGAATGGAGCTTGCACGTTCCTAAAATATTCTATGCACGTAGAATAAGATGAAGATATTATGATTGTTTGTGTAAGGAAAACTTTAATAAGTAAATCTTTAATTGACTTCAAAATGCTAAATATTATATGAATAATTAAATAACTATTTTGTCTAGTGCGAACTTTCGTTAATTCCGCTAAGTGTCTTCGTGCTGTTAATTTAGTATTTGTATAGTTGCCGAGTATTATTTCAAAACTTCGATTTTATGTTTTCATAGTGATCATGATTTTTAGATGGTTAGGATGGGCTAAAGTGATAGATAGAAAAAAAACTACAATTAATAACATAAGTATATTTTCAAGTAAATAATAATATAATTGATGTATATAGAGTAGTTTAAATATTTTATTGGAAGAAAAGTGTACTACATTGAATGGAGCTCTGCACACTCCTAAAATATTCTATGCGCGTAGAATAAGAAGAATGTTATGAAATAATATAAAAGACAAGAACAATAATGCAAGAACAAGAGCAATAGAGAGAAGAATAGAGAGAGTTCTTCTTATTGATACTTAGAGATTGTTAGGAGTGCATTACAATGGTAGAAGACCCCTTTATTTACAGGGAGGGGGATGATTTAGCTACCAAGAATAGAACTCTAGAATCTCTCTAATTATAGACATTCACCTTAAATAGGAGTCTATTTATAACACTCCCCCTTGAATGTCTATTCAACAATGTGCCTCGTTAAAACCTTAAAACCAAAACCCGATGGGAAAAATTAAAGAAAGGAAAAAGAGTACACATGTTTGAATATGCGCCTATTGGTTGCCTCGTTAAAAATCTCGCAAGGAAAACCCATTTGGGACAAAACCTTGTAAGGGAAAAAGAGTGCAACGCGCATTAACTCCCCCTAATAAGAACATCAATTTATATCCTTGAGCATTTGCATTCCAATCTTGTGCATCATCTTCAAAACGATCTTTGGTAGACGTTTGACAAATCAACCATATTGACTTGAATAAATATTCCGCACCTTGAAATCATCATTCTTGATAGATATGAACATCTTCATATAATGTCGTGGAATGACTCTTCAATATCTTCATAGAAGTATTCTCAATGCCATCATGCTTATAGTTATAGCAAGATTCATATGTACACAAATTGTACTTGGGATGTGGTACTTCAGGACCAAGAATTGTATATGCTTCAAGCAACTTAAATCTTTCAAGTTAAGTCATATGAGCCATATAATAGACTTTAGATGCATATCAAGTTTTCCATGTCATGCTAGATAAATAAGATATCGAAAACTGATTATACATACCTTTGACTTTATACTTTCAAGCATTTGAACTACAGGTTCAAAACTACATGTCTTTCATATGGAATCAATTCTTCTTGAATTGTATCTCTTCCATTTAGTTACTTTCTTTGGGTCAGCAAATGTGTATAGCATGCTTTGCAATATGTTGCAATTGAATTATCCCTTTTATGAACTTCAGGTTCATATCATGATATTCGGGGATATACATATCCAAATGATAATTCATCCCATGTAACCTTTTCTCAAGTGTTTATCATGTCTCCCCCTCATGTTAGAAAAGCTAACTTGTTTCCTCAACTTTGGGAAATCATCTTTGTGCATTATTATGTCAATGTACACAGCACATTAATAATAAGATGAAATTATTTGATTCCTGACCCTGAACCACTTGTGAGGGGAGAATATACTCTCGTATACAACGTATATCAAACTGATATATATAACTTTGTTCTCATAAGAAACAGTTTAGCTATTAAGTGGAAGCACTCAATAATTATCTTGCTAAACCAACTTTGATATAAACCAACTTATCAAGATGAACTATCTTGAGTAGGAAATCTGGAAATTATGCTCGAAGTTAGATTACTGAGCAATTTACCTCGCAAGCACCGGCCAGGCTGTGGGTTAATAACAATTGCGCATGTAACCATATCATAGATGCATCATATGTGGTATACATGGCAGGTGAATGGGCCCATATTCACCTTTGATATTTCCAGAATTTATGGGCTTCAACCCGAACTCTTTAGTTGGTCAGTTCATTAATGAGAACAAGTGATACAAGAGAATTCGTAAAGAACTTTCTAGTTCTTTAATATTCACCTATGTGAATTTGCACATCATACTTAAAATGAGATGGCTAACACGAATCCCAACTGAATAATTTATCAATATTGGTAAACTTCAAATTTACACCATGACATGTGCACTTATCAATAAACTTCAGGTTTATTATGACATGGGTTTTTATACCAATAGATATCCACTTTATTGTGGCATTCTTTCGTTTGTGTAGTACAAACTGGAGAACAAAGCGGGTAGCTTTTCATATACAAATTACCCCGCTACAAGTTGTAGTAATAGGAGATATCAAATCCTTCCTTTATTTATAGTCTCAATATAATCAATTGCTTTCGCGTGTACTTTGGAAACTGAATAAGTTTCTTTGAGACTTACTACAGCATAATACTCAATTGTGTTTCTCCAACATAGTAATAATTGGCTCTTCTAGAGCTCTCAATTAATTTTGTACTACCACAGATTCATCAACATCCATGTGGTGAATATCTTTCTTAAAGAGAAAGTTATACCATTATGGTCATGTCAAACTTATATGCAAGATATGTTTCTTGCATTATCGTTGTCCTTTAATAGTCATATTTCCAAAATACTTTGGCGTACAATAGGTACGTGACCAACGATCATTCATGCCATATATCATCTCAAACCTCCTTCTAGGGGTGAGTGTGGTATCATCTCAAACCTCCATCTAGGGGTGAGTGTGGTATATTTAGTACCAATTTCATGTTCATATTCTTCCAATAATGAATATGTATTCGTGAATCAGATGTTGTCACATTCACTTCGGGGATATGTGATTTTGTTATCCTTTTCAAATCTATAAATGCGTCATTTGCTATTCTTTGCAAATGGATAATCTTTTGTGCCTCTTTCACAAATAGAGGTATGTGGATCAAGATGAGATAATGATGCATTTTTCCACAAAATTTCCCGTTTGGTTTCACCAACTTCTCCCCCTAATTTTGGGAAAAGTGTCTCATCAAATTGACAGTCTGCAAATCGTGCAGTGAACAAATCTCCTGTCAATGTTTCGAGGTAGCGAATAATGGAGGGCGATTCAACCTCAACATATATTCCTAACATTCTTTGCAGACCCATTTTGGTGCGGGATGGCGGTGCTACAGGCACATATACTGCGCATCCAAAGATTCTTAAATGGGATATATTGGGTCCATGACCCAAAACCAATTGCAACGGGGAATATTTGTGTCAATTCGTCAGTCAGAGACGAACTAGCATTGTTGTATGCAAAATGGCGTGTCCCCAAACCGAAATGGGCAGCCTCGTTTTCATGAAGAATTCAAGATTATTCTCATCTATTGTCTCAATATGATATCCATTTTGAATGATATCTTTAAAACTCAACAAGTTCCTTTTAGACTTGGAGGAGAACATTGCGATTGATATCATTAAAACTCAACAAGTTCTTCTTAGACTTGGAGGAGAATATTGCATTCTCTAAGATAAACGTCATGCCTTTGGGCAGAGTTACAGTTGCTCTTCCGGAGCCTTCAATCAATTTACTTCCCATGGTTTGACATATAAAAGAAATACACGAACATAAGAATAAATAAGTTCAATTCGTTTGTGTCACATAATATTTTCAAAATCTGCTGCTAACAGTTGACTAACAAAATCAGATATGTTATCCATAATTGATTACTTTGCAGTTTGAAAATTTCAGTTTAAACATTTTCTTCAAACAATCGATTGTTGAACACAAATAATCGATTGTTAAACATTGATAATCGATTGTTAAACACACACAATTGATTATTTGCTATTTTGAAAAACTTCAGATCACACTGTCTTAAGACAATCGATTGTTATGCATAGACAATCGATTGTTGGCTATTTTGAAAAATTCCAGAGCACACTGTTTTAAGACAATCGATTGTTAAGTATAGACAATCGATTGTTGGTTATTTTGAAAAATTCCAGAGCACACTGTTTTAAGACAATCGATTGTTAAGTATAGACAATCGATTGTTGGCTATTTTGAAAAATTCCAGATTACACTGTTATAACGACAATCGATTGTTAGGCATAGACAATCGATTGTGGATGATTTTTGAAAAATTCCAGATTACACTGTCTTAGCGACAATCGATTGTTAGACAAAGACAATCGATTGTGGATGATTTTTGAAAAATTCCAGATTACACTGTCTTAGCGACAATCGATTGTTAGACAAAGACAATCGATTGTGGATGATTTTTGAAAAATTCCAGATTACACTGTCTAACGACAATCGATTGTTAGACAAAGACAATCGATTGTGGATGAATTGTTTTTCAGCTTTAATGCGAAAATAGTAGATAATCGACTAGTTTTTCAGGCTAGTCGATTACCCCTACTGGAAAATAAAAATATTATTGATATTTGAGCATATTGAAGATATTCTAAAGAACTACTGCTAATATTGCATCATGAACTAACTAATACGAGCTAATACTAATGACTATTAGTTTATTCACTAACTAATACAAACAAGTAAAATAAAATCAAATAGCTCCATCTTCTTTCACCACGGATCCATCACCGATTAGGTGGTCTGTCTTCCCCTCGGGTTGCTCAAAGAAGTCTGCCACATCCAAGTGGGTGATGTCAAAGTTGTCGTCAGAGACAAAATTCGTTTCAGGGCGTTTACTCTTTCGAGATGCTTGATAAAGGTCAACCAAATGTCTTGGTATACGGCAAGTCTTTGACCAGTGCCCTTTCCCACCGCAACGATAACATATAGTTTCTGAACCATTTGCCTTAGGATCTTCATGACCCCGTTTCTGCTTTCGGCGGTTATCTCTCCTTGGGGGTTGACGGACTTCATTGGAATTTCTTCCTTGTCTACGTCCCTGGCTATGACCCCGTTTACGACCATGACCATGGCCTTTTTCATGTTTGGCATAATGAGAGTGCACCTTATCTGCTTCAGGCAGTGGTGTAGACCCAGTGGGTCGATTTTCATGATTTCTCATGAGCAGGTCATTATTTCGCTCAGCCACTAGTAGAAGAGAAATCAGTTCAGAGTACTTTGTAAAGCCTTTCTCTCTGTACTGTTGTTGCAGTACCATATTGGAGGCATGAAACGTTGTAAACGTTTTCTCAAGCATATCATAATCGGAGATATTATCCCCGCATAGCTTCAATTTAGAAGTAATTCTGAACATTGCAGAATTATATTCAGAAACGGACTTAAAGTCCTGGAGCCTCAGATGAGCCCAATCATATCGTGCTTGTGGCAGAGTGACCAACTTCAGGTTGTCATATCTCTCCTTTAAGCCGTTCCACAAGATGAGTGGATCCTTGACAGTGAGATATTCAATCTTCAAACCTTCATCAAGGTGATGGCGCAAGAAAATCAAGGCCTTCGCACAGTCTTGGGTGGATGCTTTTTCTCTATCTTTGATGGTGTCTCCGAGACCCATAGCATCTAAGTGGATTTCAGCATCCAACACCCATGTCATATAGTTCTTGCCCAAAATTTCAAGGGCAACGAACTTTCTTTTCGTAATGTCAGACATAATCGAAAATTAAATTAGGAAGAGGGAAATACCTTAGATTTTTCGAGAATGGTTCTTGAGACGGTAGAGTCTCGTGCTGATAACGTGTTATGAAATAATATAAAAGACAAGAACAATAATGCAAGAACAAGAGCAATAGAGAGAAGAATAGAGAGAGTTCTTCTTATTGATACTTAGAGAATGTTAGGAGTGCATTCAATGGTAGAAGACCCCTTTATTTATAGGGAGGGGGATGATTTAGCTACCAAGAATAGAACTCTAGAATCTCTCTAATTATAGACATTCACCTTAAATAGGAGTCTATTTATAACAAAGAAGAAAATAATGAACTAATTGTTTGATTTTTATATGGTAAACTTAATTGATTTTGATATCCTAAGTATTATGCTTTTTTGTGTAAGGAAAACTTTAATAAGTAAAGTTTTACTTGACTTCAAAATGGCAAATATTATATAAATAATTAAATGATTATTTTGTCTAATGCGAACTTTATTTTAAAAGAGTAAAAAAGACGAACGTCATTTCGTTAAGGGCATTCGTGCTTTTAATATAGTAAGTGTAGATTCTTTTTTATTATTATTTCTTAATCAACTTTGAATTTCAATCAACTAAAGTTGTAATTAATGTTTTTTCTTTCCTTCCCTGTTAGCAAAAGTTATTAAAGGAGAGAGAAGCTCTGGTGATTGTTAAGTAAGGAAGCTGACCATCACGGCCACTAGTATCCACCATAGCCATCTACACTAAAAAACCCCTCACGCTGTAAATATGACGAGAATGATAACTCCTGAAAGTGGAATTCCACAAAAATTAACTCCAGTGCAACTGTTACATTGGTTCCCAGGTATGGGAAGTGCTCCTACAGTCATGCAAGCTCTGCCGGAGAAGGAGGAAGATAAAGTGCAACCAATGGAAGCAGGTGTGACAACAACGGCTAGGAAGCTCACATACTCAGCTGGATCTCAGAAGCAAACATTGGATGAGGTTATTAAAGGTAACAGAGCTCAAAATCAGGGCATGCAGCTTAAATTCTATCCTCTGGCGGTGAAGGATGGAGTGAAAATTGCCAAACTAAATCCAAAGGAGATAGAGCTGCAGAACCAGAAGTGGAAGACTGCATTAATAGGCTATGTTCTAGGAGGTAACCCGTCATTCAAATAAATGCTTAAATATGTCTATGGAGTTTGGAATGCTGTTACAACTCCAATAGTGTTGTTACATGATGATGGGTACTTCATTTTTAAATTCGAATCTATGGAGGACAAAAACCTAATAATGAAAAATGGCCCTTATACTTTCAATGGTAAGCCTATGATATTGAAGGATTGGGATCCAAACTTTCAGATCCAGAATGAATCAATGAGAATTATACCAATTTGGGTCAATTTTCCTGGTTTGCTAATTCAATGCTGGGCATAAGAATTTAGGGAGAATATCTAGCTTAATAGGAAAGCCTTTGTGTACTGATAGACTAACTGCTGCGTGTGAAAGAGTTTTTTATGCTAGAGTCCTTGTGGACATGGATAACCCAGCCTTTTCCTGATGAAGTTTATATTGAGATACCAGATGGAAGAAGCTGGTTGCAGACTGTGAAATTTGAATGGAAACCAACATTTTGTCTAGAATGTAAATCGTTTGGGCATAAAAATGGGGAATGTCAGAAGGATGAGCAACAGGATGAAAGGCCACAGAAGCAGAGAAAGAGAAAAAAGAAGAAAACCATAATGAAGTGGCAACCAAAACTGTAATTGAGGGGATATAGCCAATCCATAGCAAGAGGAATCAATAGATCAACCTGAGGTGGAACTACAAGTGAACAATAGAGGAAAGCAGGTTGCAATCGTAAAAGGAGCAAATGATAGAATTAAAAATAGTGAGATCAACTATGATGAGCTGGCTAAGAGGAACACATTTGCAGCAGCAACTATAATGGAACCATCTGATGGGAATCAACAGAAGAGAGAGAGAGAGAGCAGAAAAGAGATAGGTATAAAGGACCAAGGAGGTAGCTCAAGTAACCACTATCCCCCATGATCATTGTATCCTAGAATATTAGAGGACTGAACAAGTCCTATAAACAACGAGAATTAGTAAAATTCTTGCAGATAAATAAAGTAGATATGATAGCTTGTCTAGAAACTAGAGTGAAACAGCAAAATTCAAAGACAATTTACAAGAAACTGGGAGGTGAGTGGAAAATAGAAAATAACTATGCATTTGCACCTAATGGAAGAATGTGGATAATGTGAAAACAGTTAAATGTCCATGTTGTAATTCTGGAAAGTACATACCAAATGATTCACTGTCAAGTGAAAGACAAAAAATCAACATTTGCTAGCTATATCACATTTGTGTATGGCCTGCATACCATACAACACAGAGTATCAATATGGAGGAGTTTGAGAAATGTCCAATATAGTGGTCATTGTCTTATAAAGGGTGATTTTAATAGTGTATTAGGTGTGGATGACAGGATAAATGGGCAACCAATGCATCAATCAGAGATGGCTGACTTTCAGAGCTGCATTGATGACATTGGAGTGGGGCAGATTACCAAGAGAGGAAACATCTTTTCATGGAGCAATAAAAGGGATGTTGAGGTCAGAGTTTATAGTCATATCGACTGAGCTTTTGGCAATAATGAGTGGTTCAATTCTTACACTGGGGTGGAAGTAGTATACATGCTACCTGGATGCTCGGACCACACTCCTATAATGATAGACACTGAAGTAATAATAGTTAAAGTGAATAGACCATACAGGTTACTAACATTATGAGACAAAAGGAATACAGGGAAGCAGTTCAGAGAGTTTGGAGTCAGCACATCAAAGGGTACACTATGTATTCTATTTGGAGAAAATTGAAGAAACTTGAACAAAGTACCAGAAACATTCATAAGGAGCACTCATCTGTTGATAAGAAGCTGCAACAAATGAGAGAAGAACTGAAGGTAATACAAGGAAAAAATGAAGATCACTTCAACAAAAAGGTGATTGAAGAAGAAAAGCAATCCTTAGAGAGCATTGAAAAATGGGAAGCAATTCAAGAACAGACAGTGAGACAGAAATCAAGAGCAACTTGGATCCAACTAGGAGATAGCAATACAAAGTATTTACATGCATATATGAAGTCTAGACAAGAAAGAAATAAGGTGAGCTGTATTCTCAATGATAACCAGCTGAAGATTACTAATCCACAACAGATTCAACAAGAATTCACACAATTGTTTCACCAACTATTGGGTACAACAGCAGTTCAGTTACCAGGAATTGATATCAATGTGGCAAGAGATGGTCCTTGCTTAACATTGCACCAAGAGCAGCAACTGTTATTTCCAGTAACAAAGGAGGAGATCAGCCAGATAGTGCAAAACCTACCTAATGATAAGGCCCCAGGTATTGATGGCTATCCTGCAGAATTTTTTAAAGAGTTTTGGCCAATTGTGGGGGAGGAAGTTGCAGAGGCAGTGCAACATTTTTTTCAAAATGGCAAACTCTTAAAAGAGATTAAATGCACAACTGTTACATTGATTCCAAAAGTGACAAATCCCAACTATGTTAAAGAATTTAGACACATTGCTTGTTGCTCAACATTGTATAAAATCATTACTAAAATTCTAACTAATAGGCTTAAACTGGTTGTGGACTATTTGGTTGGGCATTCCCAGTCTGCTTTCATAGAGGGGAGACACATACTTGATAATGTTATTATGGCACATGAACTGATCAAATGTTATACTCAAAAGGCAGTGTCTCTTAGATGCATGATCAAAGTAGACATTAGGAAGGCGTATGACTCTGTGGAATGGGAGTTTCTGAAGATAGTACTTCTTGAAATTGGAGTACATTACAAAATGGTAGTACTAATCATGGAAGGTGTCTCCACAGTAAGTTAATCTCTTTTAATAAGTGGAGGATTGACCAACAAGTTTGAAGCAAGGAAAGGACTAAGACAGGGGGACCCAATGTCTCCCTACTTGTTTGTTCTAGCCATGGATTATCTAACTAGATCTCTGAAGAAGCTAAGCAGGAATCCAGATTTTAATTTCCATCCCAAATGCACCAAATTACAAATCACACACATCTGCTTTGCAGATGATATTTTGATGTGTTGTAGGCCTGATGAGATCTCAATGAAGTTATTGATGGAAGAGTTTGAACAATTCTTAAAGGTATCAGGCCTTCAAGAAAATTTGGATAAAAGTTCTTTATATATAGCAGGTGTTTCAAAGGAATTCAGAGAGAAAATTCTTGCAGAACTTCACCTAGCAGAGGGCAATTTTCCTTTCAAATACCTAGGAGTACCCTTATCTACAAGAAAAATCACAATTGCACAATGTATGCCTCTAGTAGAGAAGATAGTGGACAGAATTAGAAGCTGGACTTCCAAATTCTTATCTTATGCTGGAAGCCTTCAAATCATCAAAAGTATATTGTTTGAAATGCAAACTTATTGGGCTCAGATATTCCTCATTCCAAAAAAAGTTATAAAGCTGGTAAATGAAATTTGCAGGAATTACCTGTGGAATGGTAGTCATGAGACTAGTCATAGGGCTCCAATAGCATGGGAGACATTGTGTAAACCATACGCAGCTGGAGGGTTGAACATTATCTTCTATGAAAGATGGAATAAAGCAGCTTTAACTAAACTTCTTTGGGCCTTAATGTCTAAGAAAGACAAACTCTGGATCAAATGGATCCATTGTCACTATATAAAGAAGAAGGACATTGCTACTATGGAAATTCCTAAGCAAGCTAGCTGGCTAGTAAGGAAGCTATTTAGAGCAAGAGAATGGTGGGCTACTGATAGCACAGGAATGCAAGCCTGCACTCAGAATGGGCAATTTAGCATCAAGACGGCATATATTCATACCACTCCACAATATCCCAAAGTTCAATGGAAAACATTAATGATGGTGACTGGAATGCTACCAAAACAGAAATATATCTTATGGATGGCAATGCATAGGCGTTTGGCAACAGTTGACTGATTAGCCAAGTGGGGAATTCAAATTGATCAGTCATGCATATTATGTGGGAGAGATATTGAAGAGACACATGACCACTTATATTTTGAATGTTCATATTCACAATGTTTGTGGCAAGGAATGTTACAATGGTTGAAGTATCAAAGAATAGCAGGCAACTGGGAATCAGAAGTGCAACGGTTAACTGCTAATGTTAACAACAGGAATCCAAGAAAATCCATACTAGGAGTGGTGTTTGCAGCAGTAGTCTACAACATCTGGATGGAAAGGAATGATAGAAGGTTTTAACAGTTCAGCAGAGAGGCCAAAGATAGAGCAAAGGATATTACACTTCAAGTGCACATTACTGGACTGAAGAAACCTAAATGGTTACCCATTCTGCAGACTATTAATAGCTATCCTTCATGTAATCCTTGGCACTTCTGACAAGAGTCTCTTTGTGTTAGGATTTAGCTAAACAACAATAATTGTAAAGTATTTAATTGATTGCACTTATGAGATCTGTTCTATAGTTCAAAGGAACAGATGATGTAAATTGACAAATGGTTGGAATAAAAAAAAATTTCGACCAAAAGTTATTAAAGGAAAAAACTTTGACCATACAAAGGAAATAGGTTGTAACCACTGTAGCAATTATATCCATCCTACAAGAAATAAGATTACAACATATATATATATATATATATATATATATATATATATATATATATATATATATATATATATATATATATATATATATATATATATATACACACACATATATATATATATATACTATATTAAAAGCACGAACCCTTAAAAAAATATCGTTCGCCTTTTTTATTTTTTATAAGTGCACTCTATAATGGATAAAATTGTAAATACAAGTAAATGATTTTTTTTAAAAAAAAGAAAAAAAAATAGGAAGAAGAGAAGAAGCAGGACACGCATTTAATTATTATCCCTAATAAAATCTAACAAAGAGTGTAAAGTCAAAATCTTCGTAGGTTAAAAACTGGAAAGAAATTTAGACAATAAGTAGGAGTATAATCTAACAAAGAGTATAATGTCAAAATCTTCGTAGGTTAACAAAGAAAAAAAATTAGAAAATAAGTAGGAGACCCATTATTTAATATCCTATTAAAGAGATCAAATTTTTCTGTAGTTAAAAAAATTGAAAATTTGAGATAAATTTTCTAACTTTTAGATTGTTCTGATAGTTTTGTGATAATAAACGTCTTCAAAATTTTCGTAGTGCCAAAATTTCTTGTGATTTTTTACGTAGCGATCGAGCTATCAATTCAAATCCGTAATTATCAGCTAAATAATATTCTTATAGCTTTTATATGTATTATTATATTATAAATGCATTCTATATATTACATCTATTTCCTGAGAGCATGTAATTTGTTACTTAGAGAAAAAAATTCTAACGAAGAAAAATAGAAACACGAGACTTACAAATTTATGAGTAGTCAAACTTCATATAGAAAAATATGACAAATTACAATTGATAGTGTCCATTGCTAAAAACTACTGAGAAGATAAAAGTGACCCCATTCTTGGAGATGCAAGAAATATGATATCACTATAAAATTATAGTTTTGGAATATATTCAGTTGATTGCTACCGATTTAAAATATGTCGAATGCACCTTAGTGCTACATAATGATTTTTCGATTTAATCTTATTGTAATGTTTGGCACTTGTCTCTCCAAGGTAGAACTTGTTTGGCCAAATTCTTAAAATTTATTTATTCATTAGTTATTTTACAATTGCTATAGTATTCTTATTGAATTAAAAATAGAATAATTTATATTTTGCTTGTGATAAAAAAGAAGAATGTCTTTTATTAGTTAGATGATACTATAAGTATTTTCTAGAATGAACTTAAAAATTTATACTTCTCAAAAAGATTTTAGCAAAAAACTCTTAAATCTTCATAAGATTATGTGTTCTTGATGGGAAAAAATTCGCACTTGGGAAGTTCTAGCAATGAATAAATCTTTAGCTGAAAATATTGACTAAGATGATGCATGACTTCTATTATCAATATTCTTCATTTATCGAGTTGCTAAATTAGATCAACAATCATCATTTTCAGGAACTCATATTTTTTTAACTTATTTTACAATTCAAATATAATTAGTTAATATAGTATTTATGTGTTTTATTAAAATTATATATTTATTGAGATGTGATTACACGTGCAACGCGCGTATCGTAAGAGTAGTGTATATATATATACACACACACACCGCTTAATGTGTGTTAATTTATGTACGTGCTTGTATAATAAAATATCTATCTATATCTATTTTTATCTTTATCTTTATTATTATAAAAGCACGAATAAAAATATTGGTTTACAAAAATAACCTTATAACATTAAGTATAATAACTCATATAAAAGGATATAACTAAATTTCAGACATTAGCCTTGTAATCCTATTAATTTTAAGATATAATACTACATGTTAGGATTCCTATTAGTATAATTACTTTCCGCGTTAAATTTTTATTACTAATAAAGTATTATATTATCATGTTACTAATTTAATTTGAAAATGTATTATTTTTCCAAATCTATTTAGAAAAAGCAGAGCCTACATTATTTTAAATCATGAATACAATATTGATAGAGCAAAATAATCCAAAATATTAAATAGAAGAACTCATAGGTAAAGGATATAATAAATTAAATAACCTCCTTTTTTTTTACTACAAGACCTTATATGTTGATTTTTTTAAAATTTGAGGTTTTATTATTAAATATATTTATCTATTAAATTCTTATTTAAAGTATGTAGACTTTAAAATATCTTTATAAGAATCCTTCATATTGGTAGTACATTACCATTCCATACCAAGAAAAAATTAAAAGTACTATTAAATGAATTGTATAAAGCGTTGAAATTGAGGGGAAAAAAATATTCCCATAAAATATTTTTATATTATAGTTGAACTATTTTACTACTCAAATAATATATTTTAAATTGATTTTTCCATATAATATCAACAACAAAAAAAATATTTAAAAAAATAAATGTGTGAGAAAGAGAAAGAAAAATAGTTGGCTAGAGTCAATATCACTAATGATCTGCAAACATAAAGATCAAAAAGTAAAATGTCATAACTATCTTTTTACTCTTTGAAATTAAAATTTATGGTGGATAATATTACAATTAGGATTAAATCTTTAACTAATAGTAAGAATCTTAATCAAAATAAAATAAATTAATTTTTATGTTAAGACCAAACAATACAATCTTTCAATTAATTATTTGGTCAGAGAATCCAATTTTATTATTTTTAAATTCATCGTACGAGTAAAATTATTTTTCAAGTTAAAAATATAAAGTACATAAATTTATTTCATAAAAATAGCATTATAGATTTAAAAAATTAGAACGCAAACTAGAAAAAGTTAGTATAGTATTGAGAATCAAACGGCCTTGTAATTGCCCGTTGAAGCACAATCAAACTTAAATCCTTAAGAAGAACAACCTTTCAAGAGTATATCCCCCTAAACTATTTTTAATAAATATCATCCTAAAACTAGGCAACCAAACTCTTGGGTTGAATATCACCGAATCGTTTGGTGAAGAATTATTGATCTGAAAAGGGATTTCTGTCGAGTACTACCAATAGTTTCAAAATCGACGAAAGTTGATATAGTAAAAACTAGCTTGCCAAAATTATAATACATAATTATCTAACTAAAATAATAAAATTAATTATTTGTGTAAGCTTTGATGATGTCCTTTTATTTCAAGTTCTTGTATTATATTAATGTAATAATATTTTTCAGTATTTAGATAATTGTTGTATTATTATATATAAAATTTCTCTCATTAATTAAACATTATTATTCATTCATATAAATAAATATTTAAACTATCATGTGCCATTATTAACGTGCAATGCACGTTCGTAGATACTTAAGAGTTTATATAGATAGCATAAAAAAGCTTATATTATTTGTATAATTTAATTAATTATATTATGTTATTATTTTATTGTTTAGGTTAAAATATTAGTTTACATACAAAAAGTTACTTGTACTAGATCGAATCATCGGATTCAAGTATAATATTTTGGAGTTCAAACTTATAAAAGCGAGAGTCGAGAATATTATCATGGAATATACACGTATATAAGTAAAACTATATCACATTCTCCCAGTATACAAGAAGGAGGCGATTTAAACTTTATGAATTTTTTCTGGAGTTTGCAACTTTATACAACAACAACAACAATAACTACCCAGTGTATTCCCACCAGGTGGGGTCTGGGGAGGGTAATATATAGACGAGCCTTACCCCTGCTCGAAAGGGCAGAGAGGCTGTTTCCAATCGACCCTCGGCGAATAGGATAAAGGAAAAAGCTGCATTGAGAAACAAAGGTAAAATTAGAAACACAAGCAAGACAAAGCAAAATAAAACAAAATAATAAAGCATAAGTACTCCCGCAAAAATAACGTAAATAATTATGAAAACATAAGCAACATAAAGACATAAATACAGTCGCATGCAATACTAACAAGCAGTAACTACCATACTAAAACACTAATCACCTAATCACCTATGAGCCCCTTGCCTACAATCCTGATTCTAGACCTCCAGACTCCCCTATCAAGGATCATGTCCTCGGTAACCTGCATACTGGTCATGTCCTGCCTAATCACCTCTACTTAGGTCTCCCTCTCCCTCGCCGACCACCAACAATCTCCAGCCGCTCGCAGCTCCTCACCGGGGCGTCGGGGCCCCTCCTCCGAACATGCCCGAACCACCTCAGTCTCGCTTCCCGCATCTTCTCGTCCACCGGGGCCACCCCTACCTTCTGTCGAATAACTTCATTCTTGATCTTATCCAGCCTGGTGTGCCCACACATCCACCTAAGCATTCTCATCTCCGCAACCTTCATTCTCTGAACATGCGAGTTCTTCACGGGCCAGCACTCCGCCCCATACAACATCGCAGGTCTAACCACGGCTCTGTAGAATTTCCCCTTGAGTTTATGTGGAATTTTCTTGTCACACTTCGACCACCCCGCTCCTATCCGATGGGTGACGTCCCCGTCAATCTCTCCGTCCCCCTGGATCACAGACCCAAGGTATCTCACTCTGTCCCTCTTGGCGATGGTTTGAGAACCAAGCATCACATCCCTGCCTACCCCACTCGGCTCGTCACCAAACTTGCATTCCAGATATTCTGTCTTAGATCTGCTTATTTTGAAACCCTTAGACTCAAGGGTCTGTCTCCAAATCTCTAACCTTTCACTAACACCGGCCCTCGTCTCGTCTATCAATATTATATCATCAGCAAAGAGCATGCACCAAGGCACATCCCCTTGGATATGTCGGGTTAGAGCATCCATCACTAAGGCGAACAACAGGGGGCTCAGCGCCGATCCTTGATGGAGCCCCATTACCACAGGAAACTGGTCTGATTCGCCCCCCACCGTCCTAACCCTAGTCTTAGCTCCATTGTACATGTCCTTGATTACTCTGATATAGGCTTCTGGCACACTCTTCGCCTCCAAGCACCTCCATAACACCTCCCTCGGGACCTTGTCATACGCCTTCTCCAAGTCGATAAGCACCATGTGAAGGTCCTTCTTCTTATCCCTGAATTGTTCCGCCATCCGCCTGACAAGGTGAATCGCCTCTGTGGTGGAGCGTCCCGGCATGAAACCGAACTGGTTCCCCGATATAGTTGCCGCCTCCCTCACCCGCGCCTCAATCACCCTCTCCCAAACCTTCATCGTGTGGCTTATTAATTTGATGCCCCTGTAATTGTTGCAGCACTGGATGTCCCCTTTGTTCTTGTACAGGGGCACCACTGTACTCCACCTCCACTCATCCGGCATCCTTTTAGTCCTGAAGATCGCATCGAACAGCCTAGTGAGCCACTCCCCTCCAGCTTTACCCATGCACTTCCAGAACTCCACCGGGATCTCGTCAGGCCCGGTCGCTCGACCCCTGCTCATCCTACGCAACGCCCCTAAGACCTCCTCTACCCTAATGCGCCTGCAGTACCCAAGGTCTCTATGGCGCTCTGAATGCCCCAACTCCCCTAGCTCTATACTCCGATCCCCCTCCTCGTTAAGAAGGTCCCGAAAGTACGCCTGCCACCTCTGTTTGATTTGCGATTCCCCCGTCAGAACTCTACCATCCTCGTCCTTGATACACCTGACTTGGTCTAGATCACGTGCCTTCTTCTCCCTTGCTTTAGCCAACCGGAATAACTTCTTATCCCCACCTCTCTCCCCTAGTTCCTCATACATGCGACCGAACGCCGTGTTTTTAGCCTCCGTGACTGCCATCTTAGCTTCTCTTCTCGCCTCCCTGTAGACCAACCTGTTCGCTCTCCGCTCCTCCTCGCTTGTGCTCCCGGCCAACCTAGCGAACGTCGCCTTCTTCACATCCACTTTTCCTTTGACTACCTCGTTCCACCACCACTCTCCCTGATGTCTGCCTGAATATCCCTTAGCTACCCCGAGCACGTCCCGTGCTGCCCCCCTAACCAAGTTCGCTGTCACTGTCCACATAGCGTCCGCTTCCCCGTAACTTCTCCAAGCTCCGCCCTCCACTAACCTCCTTTCCAACTCCTGTGCTTTCTCTCCAGACAAAGCGCCCCATCTAATCCGCGGTTGACCCTGGGCGCCCCTCCGCTTCTTCTTCACCCAGAGATTGACATCCATCACTAGTAGTCTATGAAGAGTTGAAAGAGACTCTCCCGGAATAACCTTGCAGTCCTTGCACAAGCCCCTATCGCTCCTTCGAATGAGGATATAGTCAATCTGAGTCCTCGCCGTCGAACTCTTGAAGGTGACCAAATGCTCCCCCCTCTTCCGGAATGACGAGTTCGCAATCAGGAGCTCGGAAGCCCTGGCGAAATCAAGCAGCGAAGTGCCACCTCCGTTCCTGGCACCAAAGCCAAAGCCCCCGTGCACCTCATCATATCCACCAGCCTCAGCCCCAATATGACCATTAAAGTCCCCTCCAATAACTAACTTCTCAGACTGGGGAATACTCCCCACCAGATCATCCAAGTCCTCCCAAAAGCGCCTTTTAGCCTCCTCGACTAAGCCTGCATGCGGCGCGTAAGCACTAACGACGTGTTGGAGTAAATTCCAAACTCCTATATATTGTTGGAGGTTTTCTGTATATTTTCTACGGAAAAGAGTCAAAACTGTCCCCAACTTATTCGCTTAAGTTTAAAATATTCTCCGTCTATCTATTTTGTAAAAATTATCCTTACCGTTAAATATTTAGCTCATTCATATTCCTAACGTCAATTTTTCGGCGCACTTATACCCTAAAACTAACAGCCATATTTTTTATTAAGAGAAAAATTATTATTTATTATGTGTTAATTTCTTATTGGCTTAAATTAAAACCTCACCCTTATTCACTTATTAGTCTACTCCGTCTTAGATTTTCACCCTTCACCACCTATGGATCTCCCTCTCCATCTAAGATTTTTCGGCCTTAATTTAATTTATAAATTAATATTTTTTATTAAATTAATTTTCTAAGTGAAATCAGGTACTCTTTAAAATTAATGCTTCATTATAAGATTTTACAGTTTAATAAGTTATTTTTCCGCCAACATTATATTTGCTGTGCCACCATGTAGCTTTTAAGAGTTAATTGAAATCATATGATCAATACTTTATGTCATACAATGTGACGACCCGACCTCTCATCTCAAGAGTTACTACCCCGTTCTTCTCATTTTCTTCTTTCTTATGTTTCATTATCGGTATTGGGTGCATTAAAATTTATTTGGAACGATTTTGATAAGAAATAAGATACTTAGTCTCTTTAAGGAAGGATCAAATTTGGAAAATTTAATCGGAAGTTGACTTGTTAGATAGACGGCTCGAAATTTATTTCTGATGATTCGGTTAGTTTCGAGGGATGATTGAAGGCTTAGGAGAGAAACCGAAAATAATTGGAAGCTCGGTGTAGAAGTTAGCATATTTTGGCGAAGTTAGAATTTTGGCGAAATCCGGTTGGCAGGCGAGATTTTCATCCGAGGGTCGAAATGAGATTCCAAGAGTTGTTGTAGCTTTGCTAGGTGATTTTGGATTTGTGCGCAAAATTTCAGTTGATTCGGAGGTAATTTGGTCGGGTTTTGGATCAAATATGTATTTGAAAGTTTTGAAAGAACTTAGGCGCGAATTCGATGTAACTTAATGGTTTTGATGTTGTTTGAGGTTTTTTAATGATAGGAACAAGTTTCAATAATATTTTAAGATGGTTGAGGTCCCGGGGACCTCGGTATGATTTCGGATGGCTAACGGGAACTTTTGAAGTTGGAAAATTTCATAATAGACGAAATCGTAAATGAGTGTGCACAAGACCTCATTTTAAACGACAATATCTCCAGTTATATAAGGATTTGTGTGAGGATCAACCTATCCAATTAAAGCCCTTTGAGTCTAGTTTCCAGCACAACAAACGTTTGTAATTTGAAGTTGTATACATAATGTTATGATCATTTTACTGGACACGTGTCAGAGCGCGCGAAGATCGCGCAAAGATCGCGCGTCTGAGGCAGTATACTCAGCAAAAATGCGCGAATAACGCACGAAAAACACACGACTGGAGGATTTTTAAGTACTCTAAAGACCAGAAATGATAGGAATTGAGTCATTTCTCAAGCTTAGGGCTTCCTCTACACCCCAACTCGACCAAGGCACCAATTGCACTCCTAAGTTAAGCTTTTAAGTGTGTTTTCATGGTGATTTTACTTCACAATCACTAGTTACAATATGATTTTGATTGGATTTCATAGGATTTCTTCAAAATCTCAAGAGCACCCCAAAGTTGACTTTCAAGATTTGGTCTACAAGAGGTAATCCTACACCTTAGACTTACACATATGGGGTTAATATGAAATTATGAGTATGAATCATGTATTACAACTTATGGTGTGTTGATTGGAAGCCATAAATTCCCAATTTAGTTACATGAACATGGTAGGAATTTAAAGGTGTTTATTTGATGGAATTTTTGTTGGTTTGGGTATGAATGGTTGATCACACATGTGATGTTAAAAGTATTAATTGTCAAGGAATAATGGTGGGATGAATTGTTGGTTAATGGTACTAGTTGGATAAATCAATACTATAGTAAGGAGGTGTAAATATCTATGCCTACAAGGTGTTTGATAATAGGCCTAAATGGCATAAGTTATTGAAATCATTAGTAATATTGGCCCTATTGAGTGTTTTATTGTAGATGGAAGTTACATAACAATATTACATCATTGTAGTATCATTAAGGGGACGAATTTCGAATATGTATGGCTAAAACCCCATCTTTTAGAAATCAAACTTCATCGGTGTTTGTGTGATATTTGGGCAGATTCGTCACGCGGGGAAACAAATTTGAAAGGCAAGGGCATTGCGGATTAGACTTTTGGTTGTCTTGAGGTGAGTAGTATGTACAGATGATGGCCTGAGAGTTTTAAACCCTGGTTTATCACATTGTAACGCTATATTAGGGCGTGACTCACACCCCATGGCAGGTGCAGGATCGTATATGATTGGTGATTATGACTTGGTCTATCCCGAGTGCTAAATATAATTTATTGGCGGCTGATACGCACATTGTATTGTTAAAAATTGGGCTTATTGCCATATCTGGGGCCTTGTGCCAATTTGTAGCATCCGTCTAGGATGAATATCATTGTGATAGCATGATTTGTATAATCATTGATCTCAGTCCTGTGTTTAATCACTGTTATGAAATGCTGTCACTTTTCCTGAAGTTAAATGACTAAGTTATATTTCCTTATTAATTGGAAACTGAGAATTTAATTGAATATGTTATGTGACTCATATGCATACTATAGACTGAGTATGGATCGGGCTACACGCCGTAGCGACTATTATATATTGATAATGAGGCAGAGAGCCTATTTTATGCCAATACCTGGATGATATTGCGCTTGGGCTATAGGATCCCCTCCGGAGTCTGTACACGCCAGTGAGCGCCGTCGACGTTAAATGGATCGAGCTGTACGCCACAGCGGGTCATGTGCATTGCATTGCATTCTTGCATTATACTTGACTGATATACTTGATATTGTTTTGCTGTCGGTTCGTAGTTAATTTGTCGGACTGTTACTTTTAGCTTTACTTTGTGGATTTCGTGGATTCTTATCTTCAAACATTTTATATACCAATTACTCACTGAGTTGGTAGTACTCATCCCTACTCCCTGCACCTCGCGTGCAATTACAGGTGTTTCTCACCCGGTAACGGGTTGCTAGCTGATGAAGGTACTATTATTGTTGCTGTGCAAAGTGACCGTCAGCGTTCGCGACACCAAATTTCATCCTTGAACTCCAGTTTGTATTTTATATTTATTACTGGCCCTGTGATGGTGTTCAGATTTCTCTAGATGCTCATGGCTTGTGACACCCCGATCGAAATGTATTGGGATAAAAATAAATAGTTTTTTATGCCATTATGTTGTATTTTCTACTCATTTACGTTCATAAATTTGTTAGAGAGAGGTTTTGGGGTAGTTGGTTGTCCTTGTCTTCACGAGAGGCGCCATCACGACCAGTTGTGGAATTTGAGCCGTGACAAGTTGGTATCAGATCCTAGGTTACTAGGTCTCACGAGTCATGAGCAGGTTTAGTAGAGTCTCGCGGATCGGTACGGAGACGTCTGTATTTATCCTCAAGAGGCTCCAGAACCTTTAGGAAAACTTTCCATTCTTGGAATTCTTATCGTGCGTACTTGATTTAGCTTGGAATATAACTCTTGAAATTCCTTCCACACGTTTGTATGCGCACATTAGCGCTCAGTATTATATGTGCCTTGATGGCTCGTGATTCCCCGATCGAGGGGCGAAATGTAATTCCTATGAGTTGATGTTGGGCCAGTCTAGAGGACTTGAGGCCGAATCTTCGCCTATGGCTTGAGCACCAAGGTGCTGATTGTGCGAGCTAGTGTTATGAGCTAATATGTTTAGTATTGTCCCTAATAGTGGGAATGGAGGCGGAGTAACCATGTAATGAGTATGTTAGTACTGCAAGATGTTTCTATATGAGTTGAAAGTGTCGAGGAAGGTTGTCAGGACCCTAGTTTACCAATCGTTAACCTGTCATGACGGCACCTAGTCTTCCCGACTAGGTAAGTCTAACATATTCTGGAAGTTGTTGTAGCACCGTCATGTCATTTGGGACGTGTGTGCAAAATTTCAGGTCAATTGGGCGTGTTTTGGTTAGGTTTTGAATTGAAAGTGAGTTTGGTTAAGTTTTGAAGTTTTTAAGTTCAAATCGTTGATTAATTCGAGTTTTTAGCGTTGTTTTAGGTGGTTTAAGGATTGGTACAAGTTTGGATGATGTTAATGGATAGGTTTATCGGTTTGGTTGAGGTCCCGGGGGCCTTTGATGTGTTTCGGATGTTCGACGGGTTGGCTTTGGGAGTTAGAATGGAAATTATGTTGCAGGCTTCTGTTGTTTCCGCTTCTGTGCCTTGGGGACCGCAGAAGCCGCCACAAAAGCGGCTTGGAAGTTGCAGGAGCGAAAGGGAGTCGTATGCCAGGAGACCGCAGAAGCGATAACGATTGGTGAACTAGGGTCCTGACAAAGGTCTACTGGATGATAGATAAACTATTTAGTATATGATTTCCATTGTGATAGATGTGTAGTCTTAAGTTATGGGTGCGTAAAGAATCTTTTTATGTCTCCTATTTTGAGCGAAGTAAATTTCATGTTATATTATGAGTTTAGACTCAAGGAGATTAAGTGATTGTGTAACGTGTATGGCAGTGGAAGGTATACCAAAATAGTGATTAAAGGTAAAGCTAGTGAGTAATTGGCTTATGAAGGGAAATCTATTTATCATACTAGTTAAATAAGTCTGGGAGCTGAGATCGCTTCTGTAAATGTATTATGACGAAATCGTTGAGTCGAGGAGACAACCTTGAAGGTCCAAAATAATAAGGAAAGAAAATGCTCTTACTTGATTAAATAGCCCAGTATATGGAGGGTTGAAAGGTATTTTCTATGTGTTATGATTCAAATAGGTGCAACGCATGTCCGTGTATCAATTTTGATAATATAATACATGTAGTATTGAGATTAATGTTGTTGATATACATTGTAATGCTTTGTCAAGTTGTGGACGTGTTGTTAGGATGGTTTTGGTGATTCTCTGGCAGGTGGATAGGCCCAATTACAAAGGAAACTCTGCAGAATTTTTGAAAAAAATTGGGACTTAGAAAAAATTTTGTCGCCTAAAGTGTGGCTTAACTGTTCTGTGATTGAATGCAAAAATTGCAGAAGAGTTAAAATTCCTAATGATTCGTGTTTCCACAAGCTTGTGAAAGAGTGAGTTTAGTCCCCCATGATATATATGGCTTCGAGCTAAGTTGGGGAGGTCACTGTTGATTAGTTGATTGTACGGTTATGTACTATGATAGTTCCGATTTGATGCATGCTGGTGAGTCGGTTCTGGTTGTGGAAATTTGGCCGAGAATGGCACGAGTGGAAGAAAGCTTTTGACAAGATGTCATGAGCTCAGATGAGCAGGATATAAGTTTCGATGTTTACGGTAAGTTGGCATTGTCTTCAGCGCCAGCTAAGATTAGTGTTTTGTAAAAAAAGGTTTTGCATCCTGGTTAATGATTCTTGATCGCTCTTCAGCGTTAGTGCCACCGGTGGTTTGGAGGTACATTCCGGATATTGTTGTGGAATGTTGTGGGAGTGTGTCCCATGAGAAAATTATATAAGTGTGGCATGTGATCACTTGATTGATTAAAGATGTAAACCAAGTATGAAGTTCGTGATGGTGTCATTAAATTAAAGATTCATGCCTGGAGGGCACTTGGCATATTAGGTTTTGAACTGGGGAGGATTACCCCACTTGTGAGGGTTGTTCTTGTGTGATATTTGAAAAATTGGAGTTATTATGGACCTTTGAAAGGTTATCCACCAGTAAAGTGTGATCAGAATTGGCTTGAAGTCGATGGATAGATTTAATGTGAATAATGGCTCTATAGCAGGCCAAGTGTGTGCATTTTAGTAATGCGGTCCTCGTGGGGAGTAGTTAGGTTGATGTTTCATTGTCAAATATTTCGCACAGTGATGCATTGCACCGTGTGAATTGTGAGACAACTTGAGAAATTGTTATGTATTGAGAATCCGTGTAGGAATGACGTTATATGAGCATCTTGGCTCTTAAATTCATATTGTACATCGCACCTCAGTTGTGTTTGAGTTTTGTAGCTTATAACTCTATATTTCCCTCAGAGATATTATTATGCACTTAGCATGCTTATGACCGATACTCAGTATTTTGTTGTAATGAGCAAATTTGGCTCGATGTGTATCTCCTTATGTGAGATCTATGCGTGGATCGGGTGGCACGCTGGGTATGTTATCTGGATCGGGTTGCATGTCGCAACAGTGTGATATTGAGAATAGTCTTCTATATGCTATTTTTATGCCTTGGTTCCTATTTTCTAAGGAAAGCTGTAGTAGCGCGTGAGATTGGTAATTCCTTCCAGAGTTTGTTTTCTGTTTGTACCGTGTTCAAATTGGTAGCCTATTGGCATATTAAGGCATCATATGTGACTTTCGATTATGTTTATTGCCTAAGCAATTCATAGTGGGTGAGACGAGATCATTGAATTCGAGATCAGTGCAATCTGAGTATATGAAGTAAATTAAGGAGCTAAGACCATTGTTTGGTTCAGAATGAGGCGATAGCTCTTGCTAGAAGTATAGACCCAATGAATTGTTTATTCGGCGGTGTTATGAATTTATACAGATCTTATCCATCGTATCGATATTGTAAGAATTTGAATAAGACCTATGTATGTCATGCAGAGCATGGGATGTGTAATGATTTTTCTTCTGTATGGGATCAATGGAAGTCCTTGACTAGTTGAGTACGTAAACGTTCATGGTTCGGAAGGAAGGTGAAGTCCTCATGTTACCTTAGGATGGTATGTTATATGTGTTATGTTGTGAAGGATTGTGATTTGCGTGTGCAAGGTTATGATTCAGTTTTGAATGAAAATTCATAACATTCTTAGGCTGTACGAGCAGCTGTAGGCGATTAGAGGAATAAGTTTCAGATGATTAAGGAAGTAGTATTTCTATCATAGTGATTTGTAGAGGATGCATGTATTCACACAGTGGAAAGTGGGGTCAGGTATGATGATGTGTGTGCTCTATGGAGTTGGAGACTGGGAATTCTTATGTACAGGCTATATTGTGGTTGTGGATCGTATGCGTCGGTACTATTTAGCGCCTATCGGGATTTGGAGGCTCGATTGGATCTTTACTTGCTGGTATGTTAGATTTTGTATGTGATGTCATAATTTAGACTGGTTGTCTCAGCGTCGGGGAATTTTGAACTATTGTGACCTAGGATATGCCGGAAATGCCACGGGTTGAGTGGCGAGGTGAGTTGGATTATGTTCTATCAGGTTTGCATATTATATGTTATTTGTTTCACCGTGGGTGTAATGAGTTACTCTGGCTCCAGCCATTAGTTGAGCGTGGTTGTCGATTTCAAGCATAGTGACTCGAGGTGTTTTCTGTGGAGTAGTATTTGGACAAGATCGCACGTTGCAGCAAAGCTGTGTGGAAACATGACCTTGCGGGTCAAATTTGTGTGTCCTATATCTATGGTGTGAGATGGGGTCTCAGCCTTGTGTTGTGGCAGTACTAGTGAATTTGAGGTACAACTCCCTCAGTTGAGTTATTTTCATGATTTGAGTATGTTCCAACCGTTTCTTATTGGTGTGCGTATTATGCAAGTTCTGACTTAGTCCTATATTAATGTGTAATATCACCAGAGTGGTGTGTTGGGATCGAAGTGATCGTTGGGTCATTAATGAATACAATCAGATTTGATTTTAGCATGTTTGATGGGTAAATATCGAGGGCCGATTCAAAAAAAATTGTTATGATAATTGCTAGAGGAGAAATGGCATCATGGATGATTGATCTGAAAAATAGTTATGATTTATTGTGTGTTTCAATTATCGTTGGCAGTATATGAAAGTGTTAGAATAAGAATTTAGCTAATAAGGGATTTTCTATCCGTATTTGGTTGTTGTGGGCAACTGCAGTGAGCAGAAGTTATCGTTTCGAGTGCTTGAATTATGCAGTATATCATATGATTTCACATGAGGTTGCAGGTATGGGTATTACAACTGGTTCGAGACTATTCAAGTATAGGTGTGAGATTTTGATCATATTAATAGTTTTAGAAGTAAAAGGTAGTTCTATGATTTATGGACGAAACTAGACTATGTAAATTCGATTTAAATGTGTTATCCGACCTATATGAGATAGGGTGACGTGGAATCACCCCCGGATTTATACATGGTAAGGTTATTTAGCAATTGTTGGGCTTTCAGAACAACTCTGGGCACGTTCGAGGACGAACATTTATTTAAGTTGGAGAGAATGTGACGACCCGACCCGTCGTCTCAGGAGTTACTACCCCGTTCTTCCCATATTCTGCTTTCTTATATTTCATTATTGGTATTGGGTGCATTAGAATTTATTTGGAACGATTTTGATAAGAAATGAGACACTTAGTTTCTTTAAGGAAGGATCAAATTCGGAAAAGTTAACCGAAAGTTGACTTGTGCGTTAGAGGGCTCAGAATTTATTTCCGATGATTCAGTTAGTTTTCTGGGGATGATTTAAGGCTTAGGAGAGCAACTGGACGTAATTTTGGAGGTTCAGTGTAGAAGTTAGCCTATTTTGGCGAAGTTAGGATTTTGGCGAAATCTGGTTGGTAGGCGAGATTTTCATCCGAGGGTCAGAATGGGATCCTGAGAGTTTATTGTAGCTTCATTAGGTGAATTTGGACTTGTGCGCAAAATTTCAGTTGATTCGGAGGTGATTTGGTCGGGTTTTTGATCAAATGTGTATTTTGAAAGTTTTGGAAGAACTTATACGTGAATTCGATGTAACTTGATGGTTTTCATATTGTTTGAGGTGTTTTGATGATTGAATAAGTTTCAATAATGTTTTAAGTATGTTTGTGCTTTTGTTTGAGGTCTCGGGGACCTTGGTATGATTTCGGATGGCTAACGGGAACTTTTGAAGTTGGAAAATTTCATAATAGATGAAATTGTAAATGAGTGTGCAAGAAACCTCATTTTAAACGACCATACCTCAAGTTATATAAGAAGTTGTGTGAGGATCTACCTATCAAATTAAAGCTCTTTGGGTCTAGTTTCCAACGAAACAAACCGTTTGTAATTTGAAGTTGTATACAGAAATTTATGATCATTTTACTGGACAGATGCCAGAGCGCGCGAAGTCGCTCGTCCGAGGCAGTACACTCCGCAAAAACGCGCGAATAAAGCGCGAATAACACGCGACCAAGGCACCAATTGCACTCCTAAGGTAAGCTTTTAAGTGTGTTTTCATGGTGATTTTACTTCACAATCACTAGTTACAATATGATTTTGATTGGATTTCATTGGATTTCTTCAAAATCTCAAGAAAACCCCAAAGTTGACTTTCAAGATTTGGTCTACAAGAGGTAATCCTACACCTTAGACTTACACATATGGGGTTGGTATGGAATTATGAGTATGAATCATGTATTACAACTTATGGTGTGTTGATTGGAAGCCATAAATTTTCAATTTAGTTACATGAACATGGTAAGAATTTAAAGGTGTTTATTTGATGGAATTTTTGTTGGTTTCGGTGTGAATGGTTGATCACACATGTGATGTTAAGAGTATTGATTGTTAAGGAATAATGGTGGGATGAATTGTTGGTTAATAGTACTAGTTGGATAAACCAATACTATAGTAAGGAGGTGTAAATATCTATGCCTACAAGGTGTTTAATAATATGCCTAAATGGCACAAGTTATTGAATTAGTAATATTGGCCCTATTGAGTGTTTCATTGTAGATGGAAGTTACATAGCAATATTGCATCATTGTAGTATCATTAAGGGGACGAATTCGGATATGTATGGCTAAGACCATATCTTTTAGAAATCAAACTTCATCGATGTTTGTGTGATTTTTGGGCAGATTCGTCTCGCGAGGAAGCAAATTTGAAAGGCAAGGGCATCGTGGAGTAGAGTTTTGGCTGTATTGAGGTGAGTAGTATGTATAGATGATGGCCTGAGGGTTTGAAACCCCGATTTATCACATTGTGACGCTATATTTAGGGAGTGACTCGCACCCCATGCAGGTGCGAGATTGTTTATGATTGAGGATTGTGACTTGGTCCATCCCGAGCGCTAAATATAATTTATTGGCGGCCGATACGCACATTGTATTATTGAAAATTGCGCTTATTGCCATATCTGGGGCCTTGTGCCGATTTGTAGCATCCGTCTAGGATGAATATCATTGTGATAACATGATTTGTATAATCATTGATCTCAGTCCTGTGTTTAATCACTGTTATGAAATGCTAAGTCACTTTTCCTGAAGTTAAATAACTAAGTTATATTTCATTAATAATTGGAAACTGAGAATTTAATTGAATATGTTATGTGACTCATTTGTATACTGTAGACTGAGTATGGATCAGGCTACACGTTGTGGCGATTATTATATATTGATCATGAGGTCGAGAGCCCGTTTTATGCCAATACCTGGCTGATATTGCGCTTGGGCTGTAGGAGCCCCTCCAGAGTCTGTGCACACCGCCAGTGAGCGCCGTCAACGTTAAATGGATCGGGCTGTACGCCACAGCAGGGCATGTGGATTGCATTGCATTCTTGCATTATACTTGAATGATATACTTGATATTGCTTTGTTGTCGGTTCATAGTTAATGTGTCGGAATGTTAGTTTTAGCTTTACTTTGTGGCATTTCGTGGATTCTTATCTTCAGACATTTTATATACCTATTATTCACTGAGTTGGTAGTACTCATCCATGCTCCATGCACCTCGCGTGCAGTTGCAGGTGTTGCTCACCCGATAACGGGTTGCTAGCTGATAAAGGTACTATTATTGTAGCTGTGCAAGGAGACCGTTAGCGTTCGCGGCACCGTATTTCATCCTTGAACTCTAGTTTGTATTTTATATTTATTACTGGCCCTGTAGTGGTGTTTAAACTTCTCTAGATGCTCATGGCTTGTGAAACCCGGTCGGGATGTATTGAGATAAAAATAAATAGTTTTTATGCCATTATGTTGTATTTTCTACTCATTTACGTTTACAAATTTGTTAGAGAGAGGTTTTGGGGTAGTTGGCTGGCTTTGTCTTCACGAGAGGCGCCATCACAACCAGGTATGGACTTTGGGTCATAACATACAACTTTCACCTGAATATATGAACACTAACAGAGTGTCAATAGTAATGATCATTGAGCATTTGCAATGTTTTTTGTTGTATATTTTCTGATAACTCCTCATTCAATTTTGATTATACAAATGATTTATTTGGTCTTTGCTCGGACCTCGACCTTTTTCTTCTTCATTGGCTCACATAGTTTGAGCATACGACCATGTCCATAAGTTAAGATACTGATCTTTGAATGTGGGTGAGTTTATTTTAATTTAGGTGAGTCTAAGTTAGCCCAATGAGACGATGACACATGAAAAATTAATTAGTTTTTTGCCTAACAGGGCCTTTGAAAGTTGTATGACATAAAATATTGGTGACTAAAAATTTTGGCTGTCTCAAAATAAAACTTTAATGATATTTGTAGTGATTATTCAAATAGAGTGCAAGTTAAAAAAAGGATGAGAAGAACAAGAAGAATATGAACGCACAAACGCTAGGGGGGATGGGGGTGGAAGGGTGGGGGAGAGATTTTTTGAGATGAGGGGTATTATTGTACCAACTCCAATAGTCTAGGGCAGTTTTGACCTTTTTTTCGTTATGACACGTGAAAATTAATTAATTTTTTTATCTAACATGGTCCTTAGTCGTAAGGGCATTCTTGAGCCGAAAAGATAACGGCGAGGGCAATTTTTTAAAAATAGGTGGACGGAGGGCATTATTATACTAACTCCAATAATCTAGGGGCAGTTTTGATCTTTTTCCGTATTTTCTAAGAGTATGTATGCTTAAATTTCATTTCAGTATTAAAAAGCGGCTAAAGTTTGAGTGATGGCTAAATATTAGACTAGCAGTCTCAATTCTCAAAGAAGGGTCCTTCTTTTTGAGAAAAATTACGGGACACATCAAATATTTATACTCTATTTATTATTCATAACTGTACTTTTAGTAAATTTACCATTTATAGCTATAATTGAATTTTATGCAAATCCATAAAATACGAGATTAATTATTTTGAACTAAAACAAGATAGCAACAAGCTCTCGTAGCTTACTATAGTTTAGAACTTAATAATTATAATTTGTCTAATTATCATTCACAATGAGAGCTTATTGCTCTCTTATTAATTCAAATAATTAATTTCTTATTTCATGGATTTAGAGCCAACTAAGTTATGAGAGGTTGTTGCTCTCTTATTTCAGTTCAAAATAGTTAATCTCTTATTTCATTAATTTACTATAAAATTAAAGTATAGATATAAATAGTAAACTTATTGAAAATATAGCTGCAAATAGTAAATATAATGTAAATATATGATGTGTCGTGTAATTTTCCCTTTTTCTTTAAATCGATTATGTAAGAGGATTGGACTTGGGCATCATAACCTTACATGGGCCAACCCACATCTAATTGGAGTTCGGCCCATTAAATTTTTATAAGCCCATTCTTCTCCAGCGCAGAGGAGAAACATATTGACTACAAGGGCAGTTTACTTCCCCTTCTCCCACTTTTCCTTAAACCCTTGAAAAGCTTCCATGGCGGTAAGTACCATTCTTCAATAGCTGCTCTTGCTTTTTTATCCTCCTTATACTGCTGTTACTTTGTTCTTCTTTGTTATCTGGTGCTATTAATTAATATTGTTATTTTACCGATTATTACAAAAGTATATATATTTATTGCTGAACAATTGTATTATACTTCTTACTGTTTCTAAGGATAATAAACCTGCAACATGTGATGCACCGTGCTCAGCATTTTATTAATCGAGAGTCTAACTAAGCTAACTTAACCAACATTCTAATAAACTTTTTTTTTTGGTCAATTTGATATGAGAATAGTACTTTTAATTTTTTTCTTTAAATTTATTAATTTTAATTTGGGAAAAAATTAATATATCTAGTCTGAATTAGTTTAATCAATTTGTTGAATTGATTTTAGCTAAGCAGAATTACCAAACAAATTGAAACTTAGAGGGTAGACTAGATCCTAAGTATTGGTGCAGCTTATTTTAGAAGCTTGTTGGTAGCCCCAAGGGCTTAGTTCACGTGGCAAAGTTTGAGGGGACTTGTGACTTAGGTCGCACGTTCTATCCCTATACCATGTGAACTAAGCCTGATATTTAAGTGGTGAAGGGCAGAGGGTGCACTTAGCATCCCTTAGTTTCGAAGGCTGCAGTTGGTCCAAAGGATTGACCCCAGATGGGTTTCTTGGTTGTAAAAAAATTTAGACCAGGGCTATTGGTACTAAAGTTTGTCTCTTTGCTATATTAATCATCATGATGTTCTATCATTTAATCTATGCTGTGAATGCAAATACAAATATAGTAATGTTCTGTATTTTTAGGAACTTTGGGGTTCTGATTCTGAATAGCTTTTAATATGTGGTCATTGCAGACGGTACCAGTTAATCCCAAGCCTTTTTTGAACAATTTGACTGGAAAGCCTGTGATGGTAAAGCTAAAGTGGGGAATGGAGTACAAAGGTACTCTGCTGATTGGACTTAGTGGTTCCTATTATTATGCTCTTCATTAAGGTTTTTTAGATTGAGATGTCTGCAAACATTATTTAACTAACCCCTTCTTTTGTCTTTTCTCTTTCTAGGGTATTTGGTCTCCGTGGATTCATACATGAACTTGCAGGTAATAATGTTAATTTGAGTTTCTGTCCTTTTCCATTTCAAATTGTCTAAAGAACATTATTAAGTGGATGTATGTGCATCTATATCTTTATGATATGTTGACAATATTACTATTACTGCTATCCATCAGGGGTGTGAGTGCTGTCTAGATAACCACATTTACTACTGCTGTATTAAGAATTTGTTATGCAAGCAAGTTGAAAAGAATTTTTCCTAATATCAAACTTTGTTGGTCCAATTCTGTTTTTCTTTTTTTGGTGGCCAATTCCTGTTAACTTTGCAATAGTGGAGACGTTTACTTTTTAGTTTTTTCGTCCTGTATGTGGATCTGGGGTGGGGATGGACTGTGTTCAGTAAACTCAGAGCTGTGTTGAAGAAAAAGTAGCATTAAGTTTTTTGCAATAATATAGATTGATCACAGATGCAATAAAATGTCAAAACGAAGAGAAACAATAGCTATTTGGGAGATCTCATCTTCACATTGAGTAAGGCAGTTGTCTCATCTTGGAAACTTCTGTTATTCTTTCTTTCCATGCAAATCTGAAGATGCAGTAGGCAGCCACCCAATCGGAGTTTTTCATTTGAATCTGCTAACTTATGATGCCTTTCCTATATTTTAGTAATGTACAAATTGCTCAAGGAGTCAACTTTGCAGCAGCGAAAAGACCATTCTCAAAGGTCCTGCACAGTAATGAATAGCTAATTTAATTGACTGCAGCACATAAACATATGCTTCCCAGTCTTAGCTGCGTGTTTGGAGATTATCTTGGATAAGGATAGCTTCATGTATCCTGACTACACAAAAAACCTGAGTTTTGGAGGGAAGTCTGTTTTACAAATGGCATTACAACTAAGATCAGAAAAATAACGTGCACTAAACAACAAGATTTACAGTAAAAGCATTTTACATTCATTGTCCGAAGAAGTATTTGAAAGCTTCCAGTTACCTGCTTCTTCTAAGAAGTGTGCATGCGTGCGTGCTTTTCTATGTGCAATTTTCTGAAATCATGTTATTCTATTTGCAGCTTGCAAACGCAGAAGAATACATTGATGGACAATGCACTGGTTCTCTTGGAGAGATCCTGATTAGGTACCTTTGTGGCTTCGTCTTTTGATCTTGATAACCGTATATGAAATTCATGCCAACAGCCGAACGTAATAATCATACTATCATGGTTATTTTGAAAAAACATAATAATCGTAACAGCTCGAAAGCCGCCTTCATCCCCCCCCCCCCCCCCTGGCTCTCTTCTCTCCCGACATCAGGTAGCAGGCGTATAAAGCTGAAGAAACATGTGTAGTTGTAAATGGAGCTCATCCTTGTTCTTCCTTGGTTGGCTTATTTTATAAATAAAAAAGAAGTGGTTCCTAAACGTTGTTGACTTTAAGAGTTGGAAATATGGTTCCTAAACTTTGTTTTGCATCTTTTTATGAGTTGCATGTCTCGTGTGAATGATAAATATTAGACCAGTATGACAAATGTTTGATATGCTTTATTTGCCCTGCTGCCTTAGTGATATGAGTGAGTACGCAGACATTCGTAGCGTTTCAAAAGTAGTCTCTTACCGCTAACAAATGTTATCCTTACCTGCGGACTTGACGTTCCATCTTCCTCACAATACCATTCTCCAATTGGATTAGTTACATCCATTAGCTTTTGTTTCATTTTTTTTAGATTTTCAGTTCTTGTAAGAAGAGTACTTCAAATATTTATCGACTATTGATTGGTTTATAAGTTCATGACTCAGAATTATCTATATGGTAGTTGTCTGACACATCACTCTAGGATAGTGATCCATTTAGCTCGTAAAAATTTACTTGTTAATTTGTTTTTCATCAATTGTATCTTGGCAAATCATCAATTCAGTCCTTTCATATAGTTATATAACTTTATTTATAAAAGCATTTGCGAGTGAAATGGCTGCTCCCGAAGGAAAATGTGACTTGTGATTTTGCTTTTGCAGATGTAATAATGTCCTCTATCTTCGTGGTGTACCTGAGGATGAAGAACTGGACGATGCCGACCGCGACTAGGAAGTGTTTTGTATTAGTGTGATCGTTCTTTTAGTGCAATCAGATGTCTGGTTCATCGATCATGATGGAACAACATATTCGTCTCCTTGAATGTATTATCAATTATGTGTAAAATTTCCTAGATGATTACTGGAGCAAAAAGAACCAGCTCTATGACTAGAACTAGAATGCCATATGGTCAAGTTTATTTTTGTGGACTACCACAAGTTTATGATTCGGTTTTATCTACATCGAAACCAAACCACTATATCGCTTTGTTAAATATACAAATCAAACAATATCTATTATGGTTTAACTTTTAGTGTAAGTATATTGTAAAGTCGATAGTTAACTGACTTGATAATATTAATACATTTTTCGATCGCAATGTGAGTAAAATGGTAAAGTAAATGCGAGAACTGTAAACAAACATTCACATAGATTATAAATTTTCATAACTATAATTAAAATTTACCTTCAACTCATATCTACAAGCACCCCTCCTATTTTAATGGCTTTTTTATCGGTACTAACACTAGTATACTCTCATAGAAACTCTCTGGAAAGTCGAAGAGCCCGTTTGGATTAGCTAATAGTAAATAATTAAGTTTGAAGTGATGAAAAGTGATAAGTTACGTGTTTGGATAGATATGCTGAAATTGATATATAATAAGCAATTGATGTGTTTGGTAGAAAAGTGTCGATAAGTTGTTCTTTTATTAAATGACTAAAACATCGTTAATGTTATAAAACAATAAAAGAACAAGAGCAATATTGCAGAGAAAGAGAGAGAAAATTCTTATTGAATTTTGGGGTGGTTTACAATGGGGTAAGACCCCTCTATTTATAGGAGGAAAAATAACTTAGCCTCAAAGTAAAACTCTCTACAAGATAGACATTCACTCTAATTAGAATTTTATTCTTAACACTCCCCCTTGAATGTCTACTCAATAAGTAATGTGCCTCATTAAAAACCATAACTAAAATAAAATCCAATGGAAAAAAAATTCTAGAAAAGGAAAAAGAGTACACATATATAGTAATGCGCCTATTGGTTGCCTCATTAAAAACCTTACAAGGAAAACCCAGTGGGACAAAACCTTGTAAGGGAAAAAGAGTGCAACGCGCATTAACTCCCCTTGAAAAGAGCATCAATTCACATCCTTGAGCCTTCGCATTCCAATCTTGTGTACCAACTTCTTGAAGGTTGACGTTGGTAGAGATTTTGTGAACAAATCAGCCATATTATCACTTGAACGAATTTGTTGCACATTGATATCACCATTCTTTTGAAGATCATGTGTGAAAAATAACTTTGGTGAAATATGCTTTGTTCTGTCTCCTTTTATGAATCCTCCCTTCAATTGGGCTATGCATGCTGCATTGTCTTCATACAAAATCGTGGATAGTTTGTCACATTTCAAGCCACATTTGTCTTGAATATGATGTATTATAGACCTCAACCATACACACTCTCGACTTGCTTCATGAATAGCGATTATCTCAGCATGATTAGATGAAGTAGCCACAATTGATTGCTTAGTCGATCGCCAAGATATGGCAGTGCCTCCACAGATAAACACATAACCTGTTTGAGATCGAGCCTTGTGTGGGTCAGATAAATATCCAGCATCAGCATAACTAACAAGATCAGGACTGCAATTATTGCTATAAAATAAGCCCATATCGGTAGTCCCTTTTAGATACCGCAATATATGTTTGATTCCATTCCAATGTCTCCTTGTGGGAGCAGAGCTATATCTTGCTAAGACATTAACTGAAAAAGTTATGTCAGGCCTTGTAGTATTTGCAAGATACATTAGTGCGCCAGTTGCACTAAGATATGGTACTTCAGGACCAAGTAGCTCTTCATTCTTTTCTTGCGGTCGGAATGGATCCTTATTCACATCAAGTGATCGAACAACCATCGGAGTACTTAAAGGATATGCTCCATCCATGTAAAACCGTTTCAATACCTTTTCTATATAGGCAGATTGATGAACAAAAATTCCATTTGCCAAATATTCAATTTGCAAACCAAGACATAATTTTGTCTTTCCGAGATCTTTCATCTCGAATTCCTTCTTTAAATAATCAATTGCCTTTTGGAGTTCTATGGGAGTTCCAATAAGGTTTATGTCATCGACATATACGGCAAGTACAACAAATTCTGATGTTGTTTTCTTTATAAAAACACATGGGCAAGTGGCATCATTTATATAGCCTTCCTTTAATAAATACTCACTAAGACGATTATACCACATTCGTCCTGATTGCTTTAGACCATACAAAGATCTTTGCAATTTGATTGAAAACATTTCCCGGGACTTTGAATTATGAGTGTTTGGCATTTTGAATCCATCGGGAATTTTCATGTATATCTCATTATCAAGTGATCCATAAAGATAGGCAGTAACCACATCCATTAAATGCATGTCAAGCTTTTCAAGGACAGCAAAACTAATGAGATAACGGAAAGTTATAGCATCCATTACGGGTGAATATGTCTCTTCATAACCGACACCAGGCCTTTGAGAAAATCCTTGTGCAACAAGGCGTGCCTTATATCTTTGTACCTTGTTTTTCTCATTTCTCTTGCGTACAAAGACCCATCTATAGCCAACAGGCTTAACACCATTAGGTGTTTCAACTATAGGCCCAAAAACTTCACGTTTTGCAAGTGAATTCAATTCTGATTGGATTGCTTCTTGCCATTTTGGCCAATCAAGTCTTTGTCGACATTCTCCAACAAATTGAGGTTCAAGATCCTCACTTTCTTGCATAATGCTAGATGCAACATTATATGCAAAGACATAATCCACCACTATATCCACTCGATTAAAATTTGTCTCAATATCGATTGGATTTATTGATAGTTCCTTATTTTCCTGAGTCTCGGGCTCAATGGATTCTTCATGAATCTCAGAATTTATTAAATCGTGAATTTCCTCATGAGATTCTTTCGTAGTGTCATTTTGATCATTTGCTTTCCTTTTTCTAGGATTTCGATCTTTGGAACCTAATGGCCTGCCACGTTTTAGGCGTGCTTTCGACTCATTAGATATGACACTAGAAGATTGTCCAATAGGGACATCAATACGGATTGGAACATTCTCTGCGGGGATGTGAGATTTTGTTATCCTTTTCAAGTCCGTGAATGCGTCAGGCATTTGATTTGCTATTCTTTGCAAATAGAAAATATTTTGCACCTCTTTTTCACAAATAAAGGTATGTGGATCAAGATGAGATAATGATGGAATTTTCCACAAAATTTCCCGTTTGGTTTCACCAACTTCTCCCCCTAGTTTTGGGAAAAGTGTCTCACCGAATCGACAGTCTGCAAATCGTGCAGTGAACAAATCCCCTGTCAATGTTTCGAGGTAGCGAATAATGGAGGGCGATTCAAACCCAACATATATTCCTAACCTTCTTTGCGGACCCATTTTGGTGCGGTATGGCGGTGCTACAGGCACATATACTGCGCATCAAAAAATTCTTAAATGGGATATATTAGGTTCATGACCCAAAACTAATTGAAACGGGGAATATTTGTGATAATTCGTCGGTCTGAGACGAACTAGCATTGCTGCATGCAAAATGGTGTGACCCCAAACCGAAGTGGGCAGCCTCGTTTTCATGAGTAATGGTCTTGCAATCAACTGCAGACGTTTAATTAAAGATTCTGCAAGACCATTTTGAGTGTGAACATGAGCTACAGGATGTTCCACTTTTATCCCAATTGATAAGCAATAATCATTAAATGTTTGGGATGAAAACTCAGCAGCATTAGCTAGTCTAATAGACTTAATTGGATTATCAGGAAATTGTGCTCGTAATCGAATTATTTGTTCCATTAATTTTGCAAACGCAAGGTTGCGTGATGACAATAGGCACACATGAGACCATCTAGAGGATGCGTCTATTAAGACCATTAAATATCTAAAGGACCCACTAGGTGGGTGAATAGGTACACAAATATCCCCTTGTATACGTTCCAAAAATGTAGGTGACTCAGTTCCAACCTTTGTTGGTGATGGTCTAATAATTAACTTGCCTTGATAACAAGAAGTGCAAGAAAATTCATTATTTAAAAGAATCTTTAAATTCTTTAATGGATGCCCATATGAGTTTTCCGTCTCATCATAATTGATCCAGGATGTCCCAATCGATCATGCCAAAGTACAAAAGTATTGGAATCAGTAACCTTTTGGTTTACTGTGGAATGTGCCTCAATTGCACTAATTTTTGTCCAATACACCACAAGATAAAGATGGGAACTTCTCAATAACCCTCTTTTGGCCAGAGACATTCTTTGTAATGATGAGTTATTCAAGATTATTCTCATCTATTGTCTCAATATGATATCCATTTTGACGGATATCTTTAAAACTCAACAAGTTCCTCTTGGACTTGGAAGAGAACATTGCATTCTCTATGATAAATATTGTTCCTTTAGGCAGAGTTATCGTTGCTCTTCCGGAGCCTTCAATCAATTTACTACTACCAGAAATTGTAGTAACATCTGCCTTACACATACTTAAATGAGAGAAATATTTCTTCTCTTTGAATATCATATGTGTGGTACATGAATCAATTAAACAAATATTTTTACAATTGGACGTTGATCCAAGTTTGCTTTGTGAGATATCCATATTTACTTCCCATGGTTTGACATACAAAAGAAATATACGAAAAATATTAGTATTTTTTATCATAGTTATTCTCCTTTTAATACTCTTGTATCCGTTGCTTAATAATTAAATAATATTTTCAAAATCTGCTGAGGTTAGTTGATTAACCAAATAGATAATCGACTAACCTGTTTCAACGTTTAAAAAAAACTAGTCGATGAACAGGCAACGGACATAAGGTTAATCGATTAACTAAAGTGATAATCGATTAACTTAGATAACGTTCATTAGGTTAGTCGATTAACTAAATCAGATAGTCGACTAACATGCCTCGCGGAAAAGGTCCAGTTTAATAGAATATATTGGTTAATCGATTATCTGTTATGTTAATCAATTAACTTACTGAAAAATCATTACAAATAAAGCATAAGATGAATGTGTAATCTAAAGTTATATAAAATTTGAACCATATCACAATAATAGATAACTTATGTAACTATGATAATTGTTTATTCATTAACTACTACGAATAAGTAAAAATAAAAATATCAAACTGCTCAATCTTCTTTAACCATGGATCCATCACCGATCAAGTGATCTATTTTCCCCTCAGGGTGCTCAAAGAAGTCTGCCACATCCAAGTGGGTGATTTCAAAATTATTGTCAGAGACAAAATTGGTTAAGGGCCTTTACTCTTTAGAGATGCTTGATAAAGCTCAACCAAATGTCTTGGTACACGGCAAATTTTTGCCCAGTGCCCTTTTCCACCGCAACGATAACATATAGTTTCTGAACTATTTGCTTTTGGATTCTCATAATTCCATTTCCGCTTTTGGTGGTTATATCTCTTTGGGGGGTGACTAACACCATGAAAATTTCTTCCTTGTCCACGTCCACGGCCATGACCCCGACCACGACCACGACCATGATTAAGGCCATAGCCTTTTCCACGCTTAGCATAATGGGAATACACCTTATCTACTTCAGGCAATGGTGTAGACACAGTGGGTCGATTTTCGTGATTTCTCATGAGCAGGTCATTGTTTCGCTCAGCCACAAGGAGAAGAGAAATCAGCTCAGAGTACTTTTTGAAACCTTTCTCTCTATACTGTTGTTGCAGAACCATATTGGAGGCATGAAATGTTGTAAACGTTTTTTCAAGCATATCATAATCAGTTATAGTATCTCCACAGAGTTTCAATTTAGAAGTAATTCTAAACATTGCAGAATTATATTCAGAAACAGACTTAAAGTCTTGGAGCCTCAGATGAGCCCAATCATATCGTGCTTGTGGCAGAGTGACCAACTTTAAGTTGTCATATCTCTCCTTTAAGCCATTCCACAAGATAAGTGGATCTTTGACTGTGAGATATTCAATTTTCAAACCTTCACCAAGGTGATGGCGCAAGAAAATCAAGGCCTTAGCACAGTCTTGGGTGGATGCATTATTTCTGTCTTTAATGGCGTCTCCAAGACCCATTACATCCAAATGGATTTCAGCATCCAACACCCATGTCATGTAGTTCTTGCCCGAAATTTCAAGGGCAACGAACTTTCTTTTCATAATGTCAGACATAATTAAAACAAAATTAGGTGGAGAAAAAATACCTTAATTTTCTCAAAGAGATTCTTGAGATAGTAGAGCTTCGTGCTGATAACGTGTTATAAAACAATAAAAGAACAAGAGCAATATTGCAGAGAAAGAGAGAGAAAATTCTTATTGAATTTTGGGGTGGTTTACAATGGGGTAAGACCCCTCTATTTATAGGAGGAAAAATAACTTAGCCTCAAAGTAGAACTCTCTACAAGATAGACATTCACTCTAATTAGAATTCTATTCTTAACAGTTAAGAATTTTACAAAAGATTATAAATTAAAATGTTTCTTTGTAAAGAAATAGATCAACAATGAATATAGAATGAAAAAAAAGTTTGAAAATTTATTTTGGAAAAAACATTTTGTAAGTTAAAAAACATTATTAAGGATAGACTAATAAAAGCATTGGTAAAAAAATACTTATAAGCTAAAAACCCATAAATTGGGGGTGATATGTCCGATTTTAACTTATAAGCACTTTTAGTGTTTATCAAATGTATAAATAAATCAAAAAGTACAGTTTAACAATGTTATAAACTTAACCAAACATCGTGTTAATTGGAAAAGGAAAAGTAGTAGGGCAAAAGTTTTGGGGTTTGTTAAATATTACTCAAGTAAAGCATGCTCTTCTCCTTGCTAAATACAAAGGAGAAGAGCATGAAATCTTCGAGAAAAGGACCATCATACATGCGTTTCTCGTGCATTTCATAATTCCCTTAATATCCGAATCATATTTCAGAAGGAAATTGCTTGCACGCGGAAGAGCAGCTTTCCCTTCTTCATATTGAAGATGTTGATAAACTCTACGACTATGTAAATTCAAGTAGCTGTTTGGAGTGTGTAAATGGTCTATTTTGTTTCTCCACGTGGCGACAAGACAACCTGCTATAATTTGCAATCCCTGTACAGGAGAAGTAAGATTTCTTCTCGACATACATGTGGATCGCTAGCTATTGTCACTTTTATTGGGAAGAAAAGTATAGTTGCATTTGATGCGAAAGCCGAGAGTTTCAGAACTGTTATATCATGGGAAGCTTTACATCACCATTTAAATAATTATCTCCTAACAGAAGTGAAGGGGAAATTAGCCCAACTTGAAGAATGGGAAAGGCATTTCATTACTGGCTTTCACTTGGTTTATGTTACAGGGCTAATTTTTCGAAAATATTGACCCAGCACGGCAGTAGCAAACACACAGCTACTCAGCCACACTTTTCGCATATATAGTCTGACACTTAGAATTTTCAGACTTTAATCAAACTTAAGAACACAAAGGATTACGGGTAAAATACCCGACTTTTATTATTTTCGCAGAATTTACAAAAGGACTCACGTTTAAGCTCGGCTCACAATATGCTACTTGCCAATGCCAAACGAATTACACCCATAAAAAGGGGACTGCCTATGGCAGTTTTACAATGGGCAGTTAGCGGCAGTTCTTACAATGTGCCATGCACATGACTTAACTAAAAACAAGCACAACTGATTAGTTTGAATTCAAATTCAAACTCTCCCACAAAATGGTCTTGTCTTCGGCCTCTAGAGCCAACTGCTCATATGCTTAGCACATGTCTTCAACTTCCGAGCACATGCCTTGCACACCTTTTCGTCACATACCATGCACACTTGCCTTCCAACTTTTGCCGAAGCTAATCTTCTGCCTTGCCTTGTTTTCGACCATGCCTCGCCCATAGTTCATAGCCACGCCTTGCCATAAACTTAGTCGTCCCACTGATCCGCGCATGCCTTTGTTGCCATTGCCGAAGCCCATAAACCAAGGCTGCCTTGCCAACACTCAAGTTGCCTTGTCTAAGTCTATCACTAACTTATACACACGCCCAGCCATGTACATTGCTTTCCAACACTTCCACGAACCCATGACAAGGGGAAATGCATAAGCCCTTGACACGAATTCTGCCCGACATCCGTCACGTCTCAATATCAGGGGCTAACAAACCACCTCCACTAGTTGAACTCGACGCCCTCGTCGAGGCTGATTTCAAGCAGTCCTCGATTTGATCTTCGAATTGCCATAATGAATTCCCTTTCTCCCAAGTTGCATATGACTCGGGCTTGACTTTCCATTGAATTAAAAATTTTGTCCGCCTATTCTTTTTGTGCATCCCAAGTACTCGGTGGTCCAGAATTTTCTTAATCTCGTCCTCAATCTGATTTCGCACTTTAGGAGGAGCTTTCTTGATTTTATGCCTGTCCGGATGTTCAGGGTCTTCCACATAAGGCTGCAAGTAACTCACATGAAAAGTTGGGTGAATTTTTATTCTTTCCAGTAGCTTCAAACGGTAAGCAACTTCGCCCACCTTCTCAATCACTTCAAATGGACCATCATATCTTGAAACCAATGCTCTATGCCTTACCCTGCTATCAATCTTCTTCCAGATTTGAGGAGTAAGTTTCGCCACTTTGAACTCTAACGGACGCCTTTTCTGATCAGCATATTTCTTCATACGTTTCTGTGCCACTTTCAAACTATTTGCAGCTTCATCCATCATCATTTTCCTATCAAACCCATAAAGATATGTTGCAGGACATTTCCCACCAGTCTTTTGTTGTACCATCTTCGTTGGTAGTCTTGGCTGCTTTCCCAAAACGATCTCAAATGAACTCTTCTCTGTAGATGAAGACTTGTGCAAGTTGTAAGACATCTGTGCACAATCTAATAAATCAGCCCAATTTCGCTGACTCGTAGTCACAAAATGCCTCAAATACTCTTCCAGTAGATGATTGATTCGTTCGGTTTGGCCATCAGTTTGGGGATGGTTCGCCGTTGAGAACTTCAAATTAGTGCCCAGCAAATTGAACAAGTAAGTCCAAAATCTTCCTGTGAACCTTACATCCTGATCACTAATAACATCCTCTTGCATAACGAAATGCTTCACCACATTCTTAAAAAACAATCATGCAGCAACTTTAGAGGGACATTCTGTTGAAACAACAATAAAAACAACATATTTTGAAACCTGTCGACCACCACCATAATCGAAGATAGCCCATTGTATTTAGGAAACCCGCTGATAAAATTCATTGAAACAGATTGCCATGTCTCTTTAGGAATTGGCAAAGGTTGCAGCAAACATGCTTCTTTCTTCCGTTCAGTTTTATCAAGTTGACAAACAAGACAACTTTTCACATAAGCTTCCACGTCTTGTTCCATATTTGGCTAGAAATAATATCGCGACAACAACAACAACCTCCTCTCAATGCCTGGATGACCAGCCCAAAGTGTATCATGCGTCTCTTTCATCAACTCACCACGCAGTCCGTCACCAAGTGGTACAACGATTCTCCCCCCTTTGAAGTGGAGAAAATCGTCCTCGATCCAATACCTCCTCACAGTATCTTCCTTCATATGATTCATTGTTTTTATGTACAATGCATCATTCACAGCAAGCGACTTGATCTTACCAATAAAATCTGACTCAAGTCGTGTAATGGAAGAAACAACAGCAAATACCTCTTTCTGACTCAAAGCATCGTCGACTTGGTTGTGTTTTCCCAGATTGTGCTCCCAAATAAAATCATATTCTGCCAAGAACTCTTGCCAACGAGCCTACTTCGGACTTAGCTTTTTTTGTGTCTTGAAGAAAGTATTAGACACATTATCCTTCCTTACAACGGATTTTGTTCCCAGCAAATAGACACACCAAATCTGCAAGCAATATATAACAACAACCATCTCTTTCGCATGTGACGAATACCTTTGCTCCGCTTCATTCAACTTTATGCTTTCAAAGGACACATGATGACCTTCTTGAACCAGCACGCCTCCAAGATCCTTGTCGGACGCATCTGTATGAACTTCAAAGGGCAACTCAAAATCAGCAAGCCGCAAGATAGGTTCTGAGGCAATGGCTTCTTTCAACACATCAAAAGCAGCATTGCATTTTTCTGACCAATCCCACCTAACGTTCTTCTTCAACAAATCCGTCAAGTAGAAGCTTTCTTTGAGTAACCAGCAATGAATTTCCGATAATAGTTAGCAAACCTGAGAAATGATCTCAATTCTTTCACAGATTTAGGCGCCTGCCATTCCACAATGACTTACACCTTTTTCGGGTCCATCTGCACCTGATTTTGGCTCACCAAGTGCCCAAGAAATTTGATCTAATGTTTAGCAAATTCACACTTCTCCATTTTCACATACAGCCTGTACTCCCTCAAACGAGACAACACCTTTATCAAGTGTGACATATGTTACTCCAAATTTCGGCTATAGATAACAATGTCGTCTAAGTAGACAACGAAAAAGTCATCTAAGTACTCATATAACACATCATTCATGAGGTTGCAAAACGTAGCAGGGGCATTTGTCAATCCGAACGGCATAACAAGGAATTCATATGAGCCATACTTCGTAACACAAGTAGTTTTAGACTCATCACCTTCATCTATCTGTACCTGCCAATAACCAGACCGTAAATCAAGCTTCGTGAACCAGTAAGCCTTGCTCAATCTATCCATCAAGTCTTGCACCAACGGAACAAGATATTTGTTTTTCACCGTCACCTTGTTCAACGCCGAATAATCAACACACATCCGAAGCGTTCCATCTTGTTTCTTTTGAAATAAAACAGGTGCACCAAAGGGAGCTTTAGATGGCTGAATCAGTCCCGCATCAAACAAATCGTTCAATTGTTTCCGCAATTTAACGAACTCTTTTGGCGCCATACGATAAAGAGGTTGAGCAGGAGGCATCGAACCCGGCATCAATTTTATCTTGTGATCAATAGCCCTCCATGGTGGCAGATTTTTAGGTAACTCGTGTCACACCTCCTTTTTCCGGCACCGCGAGGGCGCAAGGGAGTTTTTCCAATTAAAGGACAATCGAAACGAGATTATTTATTAAAGATTCAGAGTCTCCACTTGGGAAATTTATGGTGCCCCAAGTCACCGGTTAAATCCCGAATCGAGAAAAAGAATGACTCTGTTTAATAGTCCGCGCACCAAAAATCTGGATAAGGAATTCTGTTAACCCGGGAGAAGGTGTGAGGCATTCCCGAGTTCCGTGGTTCTAGCACGGTCGCTCAACTGTCATATTTAGCTTATTTATCCGACTTTATTACATGAAGAACCTATGTGCCAATTTTACTTTTTTACCGCTCTTATTTAATATATTTATTTGAGAAAGTGAACGTTGTTTAAAGTGTGCTTTCGATTGCTCCGCCTAAGCCCGCAATCCTAGGCAAACCCTATCCAATGTTTTAGGATTTAGATTTGGGCAACATAAAATGCCCACCCGAGATTAGGGAAAATAACATTATTAAGTACGCGCCCAAAGATGCTAACTCGTTATTATTTTTGAGAAGGCCGTTCGCTAAACGGCTCATCCTGGAGTCTAAATATTTAAATATATACATTCTCTGAGGGCCCCGCAACTGATATATTTTTTATTTTGGCGAGACACACCTCCTTTATTTTAAGGATATCCTAAAGTGACTACATTTCTATTAAATTTGTCTCTAAAATAAAAGAGAGAAAAATTCTAATTAATTACAAGCTTTAAAATAAAAATGTAACACACTAATTGCTAGATGAGGCAAATATTAGTGGAAGGAAATAGAAATAAAAATTTTCGAAATTATAAAAAAAATAAAATTTCAAAATTATAAATAAAAGATGAAATTTGACAACTAATATTCAAAAGAAATTAATTATAGCTAGATTAAAACTGCATTGTAAATAAGAACTATTGAAATTAATTATTCACAACTATTTGAAATTAAATTTAACCATAATTACGAAAGTTTATTAGAAAGCTATTAAACTTAAACGTTAACTCGCCTTGTTTGAACTCAAATCTTGCCTTAATGCCTAATTCACGAAATTAATTCAAATTAAAATGCTAAATAGATTTAGCTACATGTTCGCGATTAACCTACTATTGACAACATCAAAACCTTCACAGCTAGTGAATTGAACAGTTTGACCAAGCCGATTAAATAAATATCAACTCATACTATTGCATCTTATTCCAATTATTAAACAGTTTGACAGTAATTAACATGCTTGAACATATATTACCTAATAACCAAATTAAAACAAAATATTATTTAATACATCACCACAAGCTGTCCCGTCATACGAACATGGCAGAAACTTATATAACAATAGTATATAGAGTGGCCTAAATATATTCAATAACAAAATAAAATTAAAACATCAACTCTTCATTTGTATTCATGCTTCATGTTATCAACTTACAAGGTGTACCAGTTGTGTACCTGATATTATAAGCAAAAGAAGAAGATGAGTGATCAGTAGGATAGCAGTAACAATACCCAACAACAATATCTCAACAACACGGAGTAGCCCAGTATTAGCGGGAATAACAGAAAATCCAGGAGACAGACCAATCAAAGAAGTATCGAGTTGCAAAAATAATTTCTGATTTTTATCACTCCAGAAAAGAAGTTTGAAGCTTTAATGAACAATAACAGTTGATGCCAATTGTTAACAGTGAAGAAGAACAGTGTTTTTCTTTAATTTCTAACTTTCAAAACTCCCAGAATTCTTAAGATTCAAAAATCTTTTTATTTTTCTCAAGTTCTGAAAAATATTTTCTCTCTCTAATTTCCTCCAAATTTCCCCCCTCTAAGTGACAAAATGACTTCTAATTTATAACCAAAGCAAGAACTTTTTCTCCTACCCTTTAATTATTATTCCTCCCCTTTTATTATTACCTAATATTTCTAATTTCCAATCAGCAAAACAGTCAAACATGGACCCCACAGTCCACCATCTTTTTACTTTACATCATTATGCTCCCCACATATCTTGTCCCCTCTTTTTACTTTACATAATTATGTTCCCCACTATATTTTAAATAATTACTTATATTTTCAATTCCTATATTACCCCTGAAACTACTTAAAATTACTATTATACCCCAATCCTCCAATCTGTAGCAAACTAACAACTGACCAAAAAATGATTCTTAATTAATCACCAAATCACTATAGCTATAACCAATTCCTAATCAATAAGTAATTCAAAGTAGAACTCAGATCAAAATAGAGTGGTATCACAATGAAGGGAAACACCAATATGGTGAATCAACAAACTGAACAGGTTGAAACAACATGAATCACAATCAACTGAATCGAAAAATGCAAATTGAATTCATATGACGAACAACAAAGAGAAAAGAAACAAATATCCCACAAACTAAAACAATTTGAACCCATAACACCAACAAAGCTTATAGGAATAGTCATAATTTTGTACAAACTCAGCAAACTCAAACAACAATTGAATTCAAACCAAACCAAACATCATTACAACAAGAACACCATGATTCAGGGAATAAACTATCATAATTTCAAATTAAACCAAAATACGAACAAAGAACACTGTAAATACATTGGATGAAAAACACTGAATTCATATGCAAAGCTACAGCACAGGTGAAAACACTTCAGATACAAAAATAGATGCCTGGCTTGTACAAGAATCACCAAAATGGGTGTTTCGATATCTTCACTGAAATAGAGCGATTGTTGTTAGTGAGTTTTTTTTCAATGCTCTCAACTGAAACAACGAGAATGAGCGCAGGAATTGATTCAATATGAAGCCTACGAACGAACAAATGCATCCACGAACGAACAGAAGAGTGAATGGACGTAGCCACGAACTAGCAGACGCAGTAATAGCTTTCTCCGTTCTGGTGCTTGTAACGGGATGGGCGACGGATCGAATCTCGTCGTTGGAATTGTCGACCTGAATGATTTTCGACCTGGTTCGGGTACTGCTGGTTTGCTAGAGACTGCTGGAACTGGGTTGGTTGTTAGGGTGACGGAGGGACGATGCAAGTCGTTTGGTGATGGAGGTGGGCGTCGACTAGAGGTTGTTTGGAGTCTGGTCGTGGAGGCTGGCTAGTAACGACGCAAGGGGTCGAGTAGAGTCTGGTCGTGGACTGTGTAGTGGCGTGAGGCAACAAAGATGGAGTGTTGGTAGCTCGCTCGTGACGGGGGGACGACGGAGCAGTTATGGTGATGAAGGAGCATGGCGGCTTGGTGTTTTTTTAGGGTGGTTTAAGGTTTGGGATGGGGGGTGTGTTTGGAGAATGTAGAATCTAATCTAGTTGCATTCAGTTAGTTTCTTTCACTCCATAGTTAGTTATACCACTCACACGTGGCCTGAGTCGTGCTTTGTTCACGGCAAGGTTGTTTCCTATTTTTCTTGGTCGTGCATTGAGCACGTAGGTAACATGGGAAAGGGTCCTGTTATTTGTTTTGCTTATATAAAGCAGCTGGCATGATGAATAAATATACATATCTTGCAGCAACATAGAAAACTCTCTCATATCTAGTTGTATTTGTTTTTCGTGTACCAACTCAAGTGCTAGGTGATTATCATCTGAGCTAGCTAGTGTACTGCATTTACATTTGGTATCAGAGCCTGGTTGAAACTAATGGCGAAAACAGGCTCTTTCTCTCTCCACATCAACTTCTCCCTCACGGGAGGATCGCACCAACAAGACAAACGAGGACGGTGAAGGTCGTCGCGTCATGGTGGAACGTGTGGTGAAGGAGGCAAGCACAGAGGCACTAGTTTTTCCGATGTTGACACAAACGAACTACAACGAGTGGCGACTCTTGATGCAAATCAACCTTGAGGTGATGGATCTTTGGGATGCCATCGAAACTGGAAACGTTAGCCGGCGCGAGGATCGTCTTGCTATGGCAGTGTTGGTTCGCGGGGTTCCAGCGAAGCTCTACCAAACGGTTGGCACCAAGAAGATGGCTAAGGAGGCATGGGAGGCTGTGAAGACGATGCGCATGGGTGTGGCCCGTGTACAAGAAGCTAATGCTCAGAAACTGTTAAATCAGTTCGAGGACGATTGTGTTCAAAGAAGGTGAGAGCGTGGATGATTTTGCTGTGAGAATTAATGATCTCGCTGAAAATCTTCGAGCGCTAGGTGAGTCAATTGATGAATCACGTGTCGTGAAAAAGTTCTTTCGAGTTGTTCCTAAGCATTATTCCCAGATTGCTGTCTCCATTGAAATGTTCCTTGACATCAATGTGCTCTCGGTGGAGGAATTGATTGAGAGATTGCGTGCTGCGGAGGATCATTTTGATGATGATGTAGAACATGTTGTTGACAAGGCAGGTCGACTCCTGCTCGCCGAGGAGGACTGGGTGGCTAAGCACAAGAACCATTTCATGTCGGAGTCCTCGTCCGGGAGTGGAAAGAGCACCACACCTTCTAAACAATCGTCCCAGAACAAAGGTGATAATGGTGGAGAAAAACGTGATAGCACTGTCAAGCTCACGAGCAAAGGGATGCCTCGGAGGAAAGGAAAGTGTCAAAATTGTGGCATCTATGGTCACTGGGCACAGGATTGTGTTAAACCTCCGAAGGAGAAAAAAGGTGAGGCACATCTTGCAAGCGCAGAGGTGGAATCTCCAGCGCTATTTATGGCTTTGATGGTCTCGCTTAGTATATCAAAGGAACATGTCTCACAGCAGGTGGTACACATTCAAGAGAACAATGTTGTTCCTGTTGATTGTGATGATGACATATGGATCTTTGACACCGGTGCTAGCAACCACATGACCGGACGACGCTCAGCTCTTTTTTCTCTCAATGAGACTGTGCATGGTACTGTACGCTTTGGCAATGGCTCTATTGTTGAGATATGTGGCCTTGGCTCAGTGATCGTGAAGGGGCGAAACCAAGAACACAAGGTATTAGCTGAAGTTTACTATATTCCTAAGCTTAAAAGTAATATTGTGTTGGACAGTTAGAGGAAGGAGGATGCAAAGTGGTGCTCGAAAACGGCATGTGTAGTGTGTTTGATTGCAAGAAAGTACTAATGATCCGTGCGGCACGCACAACAAACCGACTCTACACTTCAAAGTTGAACATAGGAATGCCGGTGTGTTTGATGGCCAAGACGAATGATGCGGCCTGGTTGTGGCATGCTCGGTATGGGCACTTGAACTTCCGAGCTCTGTGTGAACTTGGGACAAAGCACCTAGTGGAAGGAGTACCTATGATTGACAAGGTCCAACAAGTATGTGATGGGTGCGCTTTGGGCAAGCATCATCGTGCACCATTTCCTAAAGCGACAAAGTATCGAGCTACCGAAAAGCTGGAGTTGTTACACGTCGACTTGTGCGGATAGATCAAGCCATCAACTCTAGGTGGTATGAAATACTTCATGTTGGTGGTGGATGACATGAGCCGATTTATGTGGGCTCAATTGCAAGCCACAAAGAGTGAAGAACTCAAGCAATTCAAGAAGATTGTTACTGCTACTCAGAATGAGATAGGATGCAAGGTCAAGGCGTTTCGAACAGATCGTGCCGGAGAATTCAACTCCAATGCATTTACAGCATATTGTAATGAGATGGACATTAAACATTTCACCACAGCGCCCTACACGCCTCAACAAAATGGCGTTGTAGAACGTCGAAATCAGACCGTGGTCGAGATGGCAAGATGTCTACTGAAGAGCAAGGGAGTCCCATCGGAGTTTTGGGGAGAAGCAGTCATGACGGCGATATATATATTCTGAATCGGTCACCATCAAGAAGCTTAGATGCTGCTACTCCATATGAAAAGTGGTATGGATGCAAGCCAAGTGTGCAACACATGCGCACATTTGGTTGTATCGCATATGTGAAGAAGCTTGGTCCCGGCATCAACAAACTTGCTGATCGTTCGATACGAGGCGTGTTCTTTGGCTATGAGCCGAAAAGTAAATCCTATCGTGTTTTTGATCCGGTGGCAAAGAAGCTGATGGTGAGCAGGGATGTGATCTTTGATGAAAGCAGAGCATGGGAATGGGAGCAACATGCTGGTGATGAAGAAAGATCCAGCAATACTTTTATTGTTGAACTGTCAACGACAGCAACTAGTTCAACAGTAAGCGGAGCAGCTGAGTCATCATCTGGTGCTAGTGAGCTATACCCTACATCCCCTATACTCTCGACACCACCTCCGACACAATCTACACCTGGTGTACAGTGGGCAACGCCACCATCTTCTGGAGCAGAAGATAGTGAAGGAAATCCACTGAGATTTCGCATGTTGTCTGATGTGCTCGACAACACTGATGAGGTATAGAATTTTGAATATAGTGGTTTATGCTTCTTAGCGGCTGATGAACCTAGACGAGTTGAGGAAGCACCGAAAGAAGAAAATTGGCGTAAAGCTATGGAAACTGAGATAGAGTCCATAATTGAGAATGAAACATGGACGCTAGAGTCTCTACCCTCAGGATACCGAGCTATAGGCCTCAAGTGGGTTTTCAAGGTGAAGAAAGACCCATCCGGAAACATTGTAAAGTACAAGGCCCGTTTAGTGGCCAAAGGATATGCTCAGAAACAAGGTATTGATTATGATGAAGTGTTTGCCCCGGTGGCGAGATTGGAGACAGTGGGAATCTTGCTGGCACTTGCAGCTCAAGATGGATGGGAGGTACATCATATGGATGTAAAGTCGGCCTTCTTGAATGGTAACCTTGTCGAGGAGGTGTATGTACAACAAGTACCCGGCTTTGTGAACTCCAAACATCCAGACAAAGTGTACAAATTGAAGAAGGCATTGTATGGTCTCAAGCAGGCGCCGAGGGCTTGGAACTCAAGGCTCGATCAGGAACTAGTGTCGCTTGGTTTCACAAGGAATGCTTTGGAGCATGGAGTCTATAGGAGAGGAAGTGACAGATTCCTTCTCTTGGTAGGGGTCTATGTTGATGACCTTATCATTTGTGGGCCTGACAAAGATGAAATAGAAAAGTTCAAGCTTCAAATGAAGGAGAGTTTCAAGATGAGTGATCTTGGTCTTCTAAGCTATTACTTGGGAATCGAAGTGAACCAGAGTTCTGATGGAATCTCTTTGTGCCAAAGTGCTTATGCAGCAAAGGTTGTTGAACAATGCAAAATGGTGGGGTGCAATACCACCGATACCCCAATGGAGCAACGCTTAAAAATCAGCAAGAAATCGGATGCTGTAGAGGTTGATTCAACCCAATACCGGAGTGTTATTGGAAGTCTCAGATACTTGGTTAACACAAGGCCGGACATAGCACATGCTGTAGGCGTGGCGAGCAGGTTTATGGAGGCTCCTACCTTAGAACACTGGGCACTTGTGAAGAGGGTCATTAGATATGTTGCAGGCACCATCACCTATGGCTTGATGTATCGACGGAGCACTAGCAGTGATAAAAATTTGTTGGGCTATAGCAACAGTGGTCTGGGGGGAGATATAGATGATCGAAACAGTACCGCTGGGATTGCATTTTTTCTTGGAACAAGTCTAATCACTTGGGCATCTCAGAAACAAAAAGTTGTTGCATTATCCTCTTGCGAGGCCGAATACATAGCAGCTGCAACAGCAGCATGTCAAGGGGTATGGATCAGCAGGTTACTCGGAGAGCTGATGGAAAGGCCAAGTCAGAAGTTCAAACTTTTGGTTGATAACAAGTCAGCGATCGAGCTTAGCAAGAACCCGGTGCATCACGACAGGAGTAAGCACATTGATACTCGCTTTCATTACATTCGTGAATGCATTGAAGAGGGTCGAGTTGAAGTGGAACATGTGGGTACAAAAGAGCAGCTAGCAGATGTTCTCACGAAGGCACTTAGTAGAGTGAAGTTTGTAAAGATGCATCAGCAGCTTGGCGTGATCAAGGTGCAACAAGATTAAGGAGGTGAAATGTAGAATCTAATCTAGTTGCATTCAGTTAGTTTGTTTCATTCCATAGTTAGTTATACCACTCACACGTGGCCTGAGTCGTGCTTTGTTCACGGCAAGGTTGTTTCCTATTTTTCTTGGTCGTGCATTGAGCACGTAGGTAACATGGGAAATGGTCCTGTTATTTGTTTTGCTTATTTAAAGCAGCTGGCATGATGAATAAATATACATATCTTGCAGCAACATAGAAAACTCTCTCATATCTAGTTGTATTTGTTTTTCGTGTACCAACTCAAGTGCTAGGTGATTATCATCTGAGCTAGCTAGTGTACTGCACTTACAGAGAAGAGGAGTAGAGGGGGGGGGGGGGTAGGGTTTGTGTTCTTGCGGCTGAAGAAGAATGGTTAGGTCTAGGTTAGAATTTTAGGTTGGGAAATGGGTTTTTATATTGGGCCGGGTCGGGAAAACGGGTCATGAGTTTTGGGTTGGATTTTGAGCAAAATCAATTGGGTTTGTGGGATTTTAAGATTAACAAAGCCCAAATCGAAATTTCCAATTCTCTACTCTTTCCTAATTATTTCACAAATTAATTTCAAATAAAAATAAAACCTAAATTAATTAAACTCTAATTAATAATTAACACTATTAATCAAAAATAACAATTTAAAATAAAATCACATGATTTGTACATTAAATATAAAAAATGCGAATTATACTATTTTTGTGATTTTTTCATCTTCGTAAAACAAACTTAATTACTCCTAATTGTAAAATTAAATCCTAAATGCAAATGTGATATATTTTTGTATATTTTATATTAATTTAACAAATAAACACGCACATACAAATGCAAATAATACACGAAAAATAACACAAAATTCACAACAATTGCGAACAAACAAAAATTGCTTTTATTTTGAATTTTTTTGGGAGTAGTTCATATATAGGGAAAAAATAACGTGCTCAAAACTCCGGTGGCATCACATCATCAAAGGAACTCAAAATTTAAGCAACGCAGTCCGACACTTCAACCTTCACATCAGGCTTCACCTCAACCATCGCAGCAAGGAAAGTATCATCTCCCCCTTTCAAACCTTTTTCGACCATCATGGAAGAAATTAACGAAGCCTTCCTTTGAGTTTCTTCTCTTCCATAAGGATAAACAACTTTCACAAAGAGAGGAGTCATTTCATTCATGATCATCACTCCGTCCAAGTTAGCCCTTGGAACAAAGCGATGTTTCCGCATAAAGTCAATTCCGAGGATGATCTCAAATTTTTCAAGAGGAATCACCATCAGATTGACTTTCCCTTTCCAGTTCCCCACAGACATAGGAACATCATATGCCATGCCCCCAATGGCTTGAGCTTTGGAATTCACAATTTTCATGTAAGAGGGGCATTTCGACACTCTCAAACCATACTTATGCACCAAACTGGATGAAATAAAGGTATGAGTAGCGCCAATATCTACCATACTATCACACTTTTATCTCCAATTTTCATTTCGATGTGAATCAGCAAGGAATGAGGGTTCGTCTCATCGCTTGTAGCATTCACCAACGAGATCACATTCAACAACTGCAAAGAATTTACTAAGGTAGCAACAACTTCTTGGCCTTCCATCCCGATTATTTTCTGTAGCAAGAAAAGCATTAACACGCTCCCGATTCGGACAATTTTTGGCAAGATGAGGTCCTCTGCACGTCCAACAACTATCGCCTTTTTGTTAGCGATGCCTTTGTTTCTAACAGGTCCATCAACAACTTTGCCCTTTCCCAGAACTTCTTTTCGAACTTCCTTCCTCCATTCCCTTTTCTTCTCCACCTTTTTATTAGGTTTTGAAGTAGAAGGAATTTCAAAAAGACTACGGTCACTGCGATAATCCACCAAAGAATCCGTTGCAGCAATCGCACTCGGGAGATCTTTCACGTTCTATCTCCTAAGTTCGTTCTGCGCCCATGCTTGCATTCCAGAAATAAAATTATGCAATTTATCATCCTCCGACATGTTCTGAATATCCATCATTAAGGAAGTGAATTCCTTAGTATAATCACGAATAGATCCAGTTTGCCTTAGACGTTTCAAGCGATCCCTAGCAAGACAAGATGCATTGCTAGGCAAGAATTGGTCATTAATTTCCTTCTGAAGTTTAGCCAACGTATCTATATTGGCCTGCCCACACTTTCATCATCAGCCATGCGAGTTCTCCACCATAACTTAGCATCTCCCGTTAGGTACATGCTTGTAATTGTGACTTTCAGTCCGTCCGAAACTTTGGCGGCAACAAAGTACTGCTCCATATCACACAGAAAATTCTCCAATTCTTTATCACTACCCGCTCTACCAAACGCCTCATGAATCTCACTTTAGAACGTTCTTCACTCACTTGGCCTGGGGAAGCCAATGCTCGTCAAAGAAAAGTAATTTTAGCATTCAAAGTTTCGATCTCCTTCTTCACATCTTCAACTTTGCCATCCGTAGCCTCACAGGTTTGTTGGATCCCATCACGAAATTGATCCATGCCATCCTTTATTCGATAAATCTCAGTAATCAGGTCTGCCAAGTCCAAAGGATCATCAGTCACACCGATCAGCACCTCCAGCCTTTGCACACGATCGCGTAAATACGACATTGATCCACCAGCCATGGCCACAGTACGACCAAAGCTCTGATACCAGTTGTTACAGGGCCAATTTTTTGCAAATATTGACATTGCACAACAGTTGCAAACACACAGCTACTTAGCCACACTTTTCGCACACAGTCTGACACTTAGAATTTTCAGAATTTAGCCAAACTTAAGAACACAGAGGATTACGGGTAAAATACCCAACCTTTATTATTCTTGCAGAATTTACAAAAGGACTTACGTTTAGGCTTGGCTCACAATATGCTACTTGCCAATGCGAAACGAATGACACATATAAAAAGGGGGCTGCCTATAACAGCTTTACAATGGGCAGTTAGGGGAAGTTTTTACAATGTGCCATGCACATGACTTAACTAAAAACAAGCACAACTGATTAGTTTGAATTCAAATTCAAACTCTCCCACGAAATGGCCTTGTCTTCCGCCTTTAGAGCTAACTGCTCATGTGCTTAGCACATGTCTTCAACTTCCAAGCACATGCCTTGCACACCTCTTCGTCACATGCCATGCACACTTGCCTTCCATCTTTTGCCCAAGCTAAACTTCTGCCTTGCCTTGTTTTGGACCATGCCTCGCCCATAGTTCATAGCCATACCTTGCCATAAACTTAGTCGCCCCACTGATCCGCGCATGCCTTTGTCAAGTGCCATGCCTTTGTTGCCATTACCGAAGCCCACGAACCAAGGCTGTCTTGCCAACACTTAAGCTGCCTTGTCTAAGTCCATCACTAACTTATACACACGCCCAGCCATGTACATTGCTTGCCAACACTTCCACGAACCCATGTCAAGGGGTAATGCACAAGCCCTTGACACGAATTCTGCCCGACATCCGTCATGTCTTCAATATTAGGGGCTAACTACAGGGTCAATTTTTCGCAAATATTGACACTGCACGGCAACAGCAAACACATAAGCCACACTTTTCTCACACACAGCCTCACCCTTAGAATTTTCAGACTTTAGCAAAACTTAAGAACACACAAGATTACGGGTAAAATACCCAACCTTTATTATTCTCGCAGAATTTACAAAAGGACTCACGTTTAGGCTTGGCTCACAATATGCTACTTGCCAATGCCAAACGAATTACACACATAAAAAGGGAGATGCCTATGGCAGTTTCACAATGGGCAGTTAGGGGCAGTTTTTTGCAATGTGTCATGCACATGACTTAACTAAAAACAAGCACAACTGATTAGTTTGAGTTCAAATTCAAACTCTCCCACGAAATGGCCTTGTCTTCAGCCTTTAGAGCCAACTGCTCATATGCTTAGCACGTGTCTTCAACTTCCAAGCACATGCCTTGCACACCTCTTCGTCACATGCCACTCACACTTGCCTTCCAGCTTTTGCCCAAGCTAAACTTCTTCCTTGCCTTGTTTTGGACCATGCCTTGCCCATAGTTCATAGCCCCGCCTTGTCATAAACTTAGATGTCCCACTGATTCATGCATGGCTTTGTCAAGTGTCCAACACTTCCACGAACCCATGTCAAGGGATGCAATTCCATAGAATGTATTTTTGTCGCCAGCCATACAATGGAGAGATTATAGTTGTTGCTAAAGTGAAGCTCTATAAATTCTCTTATTTCTGTTTACAATATTACAAGAACAACTTGGAGAGAATGTGAAATCCAAGGATCTCGCGGAAAGAATTCAATTTAAGGCATTTATCAATGTGTAGAAAGCCTCTTACCATTGGAAAATTGCAGTGCTGCTCAACAAGATTGAAATGTTAACTGACCTTCTGCTCAGAATAGACAATTCCAGGGGCGGATTTAGGGGCGGGAGTGAACCCCCTTCGTCAAAAAATTAAACAGTATATATAAGGCAAAATTTATTTTTTACCTCTATATATTATGTTTTGAATCCCTTAACACAAACCAAAAATATAGCTTAGTGGTCAAGGGGTTCAAAACTTCTATAGATTATAGGTTCTATTCTTTTTTTTTAACCCCATTCGTGGTAATCCTGCCTCCGCCACGGGACAATTCAGTAATACCGTATCACCAAATGTCACAGAAAGCACAGAGAAAGTAAGATATATAGCAAAAAGAAACTATTAATATAGAAACTGCATGGATATCAATGTGGCCTGTTTTAGGCAAATTATTCCCCTAAAAACTCTACATTGCTTTACATCCATTTAGATATCCTACATTCTTCAGCGTTCAACTTGATAAGAATTTAGAACAAAAATGATATCCTAAAACAGGAAATCTAGCTGTATTTAAAAAATAAAATTATTTTTCCACAAAAACAATCAACTGATACACAGTAATAAGTCAAATCAGATGTTCTTGAATATATGTAACAACCTCTGCATTTTCATGCTACTTGACAAAGCCAACTACGTCGCGACAAAAAGCCACAAGATCAAACAGTTACAATCAAGCAAGTGAAAGATGACCTCGTCCTCCACAGTCTGAACACATTATGTTACCAGAACCCCCACAACCTGCAAGGTCAAACAGTCAGAAGAGAAAACTGTCTGGACGCTTTCAGAACTCAATAAAAATGCTTCTAGAATCATTCAGGTGAAATTGAAAGAAAAAAGGAACAGCATAAGAAGGAACTGAAATACACGAGTAGTTTCAACAAGAGAAGAAATATTGTTAAGAAAGAGCATCCACGGGTTTTAATGATTTGAAGTTTGGACATTGACGAGGAGCAGATTCAGAATATCTTTTCGGATCAAATTAGTTCCAGTATTTGCACAAGGTCTTTTTAGACTGGTTAGAGACTTTTATGTCAATGTAGGGATAATTGTCAGATATAGTGAGCTTCTAGTTTTAAAGAAACCCTAAAAAGACAACGCATTTACTATTGGGATGAAATAGATGCAAACAGAACATGTATACAGAGGATTCACATAGACGCCCCAAATAGTTTAAGATTAAGGCATAGTTTTGCTTTAGCAATCTTATAAATAGTTTTATCATTCTAAGTGCGCATTTACAGTAATTGATAGCAATATGGTTCTTGAACCTTATTTTATGTTTTAGCATAGTGTAATATCAACCACATTTTCCAGATGAGGTTACCAAGTTCTCGAAACACCTACATTTTGTCATGGCTTCCAAGTTCTAGAAAAATGGTGTGAAAACTCAGCTTGCAAGTTCATTTATTCCATAGAAGTTAGTGGTCTCTGTGTTATGATTCTCTCGTTGTACGGCCATAAGATTTCTATATTCATGGGTCGTCACTCGTCAGAGGCTCAAGCCTCTTGCCCCAAAGCTATGAGTTTCTACTGATTAGGCTAGCTGAAAGAAATTAAAATGAGAAATGCCCAGGCAAAAGCTTTCAAGTTCCAACTATCCGGGATAGGATGAATTTGAAAAGCAGCTAAGCTTGTCTACTTTTTCTCATTTCAAAAATTTCTTAAGTGATTCACTTGTAACAGCAAAATAGTAATATATCATCAATTTCCACCACAAGGAATTAAAAGCCTCAGCCTTAGATAATCCTCAAGTACGGAATATTGCAATATTATGGACCTAAACAATGCATTTAATATATTGAGGATTCATACAGCCTACCCTGACTAGCTTGGGATTGAGGCGTAGTTGTTGGGAGTTAAATCCCTTAATCAGAAAAGAAAAATTGATTAGTTATGGACCTACACTTAAAGATAAAGAGCAGAAATATACGGGATACAAGTCAAAAATATGTCCAACAACCAGCACACATTGACAAAGATTGAAGGAAATCTGGAATGTGAAATGAAAGAGAGAAGAAAAGAACTTACCTAAACATCTAACTTTGACAATTATCCCCTGACTTTCCATTATAGAATCAACATATAGGCCTGTACCGGAGCAGGTGGTGCAAAGGACAGCACCTTTAGCTTCACATCCGGGACAATGAGGATTATCTCCAATACTTTTCTTGGCCAAGGACAATCCAGCTGGCTTCTCAATTCTTTCCTCTGGTACAGACTTATCATAGCAAAACAGAGATTCAAGACTGCTTATTCGTTTGTGAGCATCACCTACACCATTTATTTGCATTGCCTGCAATATTCAGGCACATACTCTTCTTAAGATATTAAGAGAAATGTAAAATTTAGGCCTGTGCTAGATTATATTCAATCACATTTTTCGAAATGATCACGAAAACAAATGAAATATATTTGCTTTGAGAAATTGACGCAAGAGGTCTTTAAATACATTTTGATACTGGCAGGCCAAGCTGAATCCTTTGCCTCTAAGTTTTTTTGCTTAGTGTTTTTTCAATGTTACGATGTAAGCTGCCATCCATTTGTTATGCTTCTAGTTTTCAATTCAGAGGCGGACGCCGTGTAGCCTCAATGGGTTCAACTAAACCTAGTATTTTCCACAGAGAGCATAACTACAGATATGAAAAATCACCAAAATTTCAATAAATACTCAGTTTTGAACCCATGATCGCCAAAGCAGAATGGATTCAGTGGCGAGAATATAAATATTGAACCCGTCAACCTTAAATCCTGGATCCGCCACTCTCTAAATATAGGCATCTCTCTAAATAAAAGCATGTGGTTATGCCTCATCAAGCGTACAATTTACTTCTTTGACATATTAGGGTAACAATATGATTAAAGTAGAAGAATTAACCAAAACAGCGACTCACTCAACCGGTTAAACTAAAAATAGCAGACGAATGTACAATATATGTATAATCCATGTATAATATGTGCATAATCACGTATAATCGGACTATAATTTGTGCATACTGGCTAGAAAAATAAACCGTAAATTTGGCCGGCTATTTGCATCAAAATCATATTAAAGTACATCTTAACACAAAATTGTAATATGGATTCAGAAAATTGAAGAATATAGAAAATATCGGCATCAAATATATACTATAAAATTTGAAAGAAGAAGAGCAAAATTACCCGTGGAGAGGGAGATTGAGAAATAACATTGTTTGGGGTATTTCTGAAAATGGGTCTTGCAAAGAATAAGCCTGTGCTCCTGTTGAAAATCGAAATCGGCGAAAATTTGGGAAGGCAAACTGAGGAAGATGATATCTTTAACGTACAATCCATTTTCACAAAGTGGATTTAGACCCAGCTAAAGGCAAGAGCTGTTGAAATTAAGAAGATGCACCAAACACAGCCGAAAGCTTTCCTTCTTTTTTATCCGACAGTAATGTATTTCTCTTTTGATTCATATATCGATAAAATTCATACTAGTTTTTGTCTCTCACCTTGTATTTAACGACAAATCCACCTGTCTTCGCATTCTCTGTTTCTATTTCTACTGCTCCAACTCAAGAGTCAAGATTCAAGAGAGATGAGGCTCGTTATGGATAAATTTGGCAAGTGGGCTTGATTGGCATTTGGCCCACTTAGTCTTTGGACCTCCGTAAGTGGAGCCTTAATTGAACTGTACATTTTTAACAAATTTTTACATTTAATGTTTGATATAATTACATTTAGTATTATCTAATTATTAATTATAATATTAATTATACTTCTAACTTAATGGTACCGTATATTTCTTCTAATAACACTCCCCCACGTTTCTTTCTCTAATTCTAACACCTTCACCCACGTTTCCCTCCCACACCCATGATTTCAGTATCAAAATCCCATTATTTCTTCCATAGCCAAGGTACTGTCGGCACCTCTGCAATCTTGTCCCAATGTTTTTTTGTCCGAGGAAAGATGGGCACAAGCCTGGTCGATTTGATGGTTATGATTTCGGGTTCCTTCAGTAATATAAAAGAAAAGGAAAAGAGAGCAACAATTCCACAATTGACAGTCAATAAAAATCTTTGAAGCTTTGAATTTAAATTTGAATTTTTAAAAATTATTATTTGTTTGGATTGGGTGTTGTTGTAAATAATTGAGAATATGATTTGGAGTTTATATCTCAATTGGGGTTTTGATGAAGATTAGACTTGGTTTTGGCTGAACTTCAGATTGAAACTCGAAGAAGAAGAAGAAGAAGAAGACATGATATACATTATATTGCAGCAATTGTAGATGAGTTGTAGACTGTTGTTTATTTATTTTTGAGCTTTTGTATTTTTGTGTTAAAAGTTTTGATGTGAGTTTGTTATTCCCACTTCGTCTGTTTTGGAGCTAACTTGTGCAGAGGAGAAGATGTTTTTTAAGTTATATATATTGTTATACCTTTAAATTCAAGAAAGTATAATTGTATTGTATTTAAAGATGCGTGAATTTGTAGAATATGTTGAATGTGAGAAATCAGTCAAATAAGACTCACAATGGTTTCTTTTCTACATTTAATCTACAACAAAAATACATATCATTTGAAAAATTTATATGAAAATACAGAATTTTAATGTTTCTACTAATTATCAATAAAATTTCTACAAACTGTTCATAAAAGAATTTATCTTTATTTTCATGCATGTTCGTACGGAACACTAAAGTTACTTGATATGCCAACATCTCCCGTTATAGAGGAATACAACTTATCTACAACTTTCACACATTATTTCCACCCAGTAAAATATAACCACAATAACATAAAATTTGAGCTTTGCATTTTTGTATTAAAAGTTTTGATGGGAGCTTGTTATTCCACTTCGTCTATTTTGGAGCTAACTTGTGCAGAGGATAAGATGTTTTTTAAGTTATATATATTGTTATACCTTTAAATTCAAGAAAGTATGGTTGTATTGTATTTAAAGAGGCGCGAATTTGTAGAATAGGTTGAATCTGAGGAATGAGTCAAATAAGACTCACAATAACTTGTTTTCTACATTTATTCTACAATAGAACTGTATATCATTTCAAAAATTAATATGAAAATGCAAAATTTCAATGTTTCTACAAATTATCAACAAATTTTCTACAAACTGTTCATAACATAATTTATCTTTATTTTCATGCATGTTCATCTGGAACACTAAAGTTACTTGATATGCAAACATCTCCCGTTATAGAGGAATACAACTTATCTATAATTTTCTACAACTTTCACACATATTTTTTACATAGTAAAATACAACTACAATAACATAAAACTTACAAACAAATTTTATTTTTTTTTGTATAGTTTGTATCTGATTTATACATAGTTAAAATAATTTTCATATGACTAATTATTTATTATACAACTTATCTACAAATTATTTACAATTTTCGTATATTATTTCTACTAAGTTATGTACAACTATAATATAATATCACTTAAATATAGTTCTTATACAATAACGTTCAACTTTCATACAACAATTAAATGAATAAAAGAAAAATAAATAAATAACAGAATATAATTTTTCTACAATTTTTGCAAATTCAAAGCTTCAAAACTTTTTAATGGATGTCAATGGTGGAATTGCTGCTCTTTTTTCCTTTGCTTTGTATTACTAAATTTGGACATAATTGCGTTTGACTAGAAGAATTGTAGAAGATTTAGTCATTTTTTATTTGTGAAATCAGAAAAAAGTTTGAAACACAATGTATCGAAAAAGTAGAGACACTAAATTTGAAATGATAATAACGAAGAAGATTAATGTGCGTGATTTGCGTTGTGGAAGATTTGGAAGAATATTTAATCCCCCAATTTTAGCGCGCCTAAATAAAGAAGCCTACAATTGCAATGATTCTTTATTTAATACATTGTCTATATTTCATAGAAATACTATTAGCATGAAGGGTAATATGCAAACTATGAATATATTTGGTAATATAATTTTTTATGTGGTGTAAGAACAAAAATTTCCGATTTTTAATCGCACCTAAAAATAAAGTATACACTATATACAAAAATTAACATATTTTATGTACTTTTTAACTAGGGAATCCAATTAATTTTGATCCAACGGTCAATTTTGTATTTGTCCACCTTAATTTAGGGCCCAAGTACCTTCCCGGCCTTGCACTGCCCAACATAAAGAAGGGATGTGTTTAGTATAAACAAAAACCTTTCTAATGCTTGGCAAGTAAATAGAAAATATTATTTTAAAGTATTTTTATGAAATGTTAGTTAATATTATGTGAATGGGACCAAGGGCGAATGTAGTGTTGAACTAATGGATTCAACCGAACACATAATTTTTTGATACATGGTAAAATTTTATAATAATTGCTAAAATAGGAGATATAAACCCATCATTTTGATAAATATAATGGGTCTAATACTAAAAATTTTAAAAGTTAAATCCTTAAGATTTAAATCTCGGATCCGTCTCTAAACGGGAACATAAAACGGGAGTTAGGATGGAGGTTTTGAGCGTAGGAATGGGTTATTGGGAGGTAGGGATTGGAGTGGGGTGTTGGGGGCTGAGAGAAAACAATCAACGTGGAATGCTGAGTGCCACTTCGAGAACTTACAACAACAACAACTACTCAATATAGTCTCACGAGGTGAGGTCTGAAAAATAGTGCCACTTCGAGAACTTGTTTCCACTAATTCAACTAGGGAGTAAATTGGTTGATTTTTAAGAAAACTATTTTTCCAAAATAAACATAAAATTTGGATTATATTTCTTAAATAATATTTTTCTTCCTGTCAAATACATTCGAAATAGAAAAAAGAATTCCCCCGGACATAATAATTACTTTATTGTCCCAATTTATGTGTTGGAGCTCGAATTTTGTGAGTCAAATTCTTAATTTTGATCGTAAATTCGGACATATGGTCTGTAAAAAATTTAAAACAATATATATATATATATATATATATATATATATATATATATATATATATATATATATATATATATATATATATATATATATATATATATATATATATATATATATATATATATATATATATATATATATATATATATATATATATATATATATATATATATAAACTACGTAACAATTGCTATAAATAATCGAAATTAACAATTCAAAATATCTAAAAGGGATATAAAAAAATTACAATAAAATAAAAATTCTTTTGACTTTGAAGATTCAGACTTTGCCACATAAATTGAGATGGAGAGAATAGTATAAACCCGATGTGAGTTGAATTGAAGTAGTTTGCAGAAGTAGCACAACTTCGAATTGCATTAGAATCTTATCTCAAACTGGAAAAAATATTCAAACCCAAGCATATATGAAGTCGTGATATTAAACGAATATCAATATGCAAAATTATTTATGCATACTTTTTAATTTATGTTAGTAATTATTTATATTTTGTAGTCAAAAAAGTATATAAAAGTTGTATAATTTTATATATAATATACAAAAAGAAAATATTTTTGATGGGCATACCCTTGGAATAGGACCTGGCCCAAGCACCAAAACCCTGACCTAGGAGCTTACCTGTGCACTTTGCAAATTTTTTTTTATGGACAAATTTATCCTTAGCTAAAGATATCCTGCAAAATAGATAAGTTTCCGAAACAGGGCCAAGTTTTGGTTTGGTTTGGCAGTTCTTGTCTCTTTCTGTTGACCTGAATTAGTAATTTAAAGATACAATATGTAATACTGGACAGAATTTATACGCCTGAATTGTGCTTATCAAAATAAGTGTGCGGAATGTCAACTTCCCTCCTAATATATCAATTATAATTTTGTCTAAATTCCAAGTAAGTTGCGTTTATATCAATCTTCACTAATTATGTTTCCTTCTAAGATGTAAATAAATAGTAAAATATAAGGAGACTTCGATGGAAACAAAAATTTAATAAAAATTTCTCTTGATGACCTACTCGAAAAAGATATAAAAACTTGGTAGATGATCTTAAGCCCATAATTTAACTTGGTCCAACTACCGAAGTACATAAAGTTTGATTACGTCAACCTGAATTCTGGGTACGGGATGAGAAAATCAACTAGAAACAGGTGTTTTAACAAAATCAATGTTTTGAGAAAGGATAATCAAAGTTCAAAAGGATAAACTTGTATTGTCACGATCTAAAATTTACTAAGGATTGTAATGGCGTCGGACAACATTACCAACATCAAAAAATTAATTAAATTCTCTTTTTTAGTATTTATTGAAATAATTTCTTTTATACATTAAACGATAATAATGAAATTCACTGAATGGATAATAATGTCTTTAACAAACTTAATGTTAAATAATTTCATAATCATCCCAAAACCCGGTGTCATAAGTGCATGAGCAATTTCTAGGAAATAAAGTAAAACACGATAACTGTCCGGAATACAATTGGACAGAAAAGAATTACTATACTCTCCATAAGACTCTGCTGGCCGCGGGTCGTCTCGAGAGGTGCAACTCACATAAATCTCCGTATCAACCATGCTGCAGCGTCAAACTAGGCCACTAGATATGCATGTGCTTGTGCAACAAAAATACACAGCAAGTGTAGCATGAGTACGAAAACGTGTACCCAGTAAGTATTCCGTCTAATCTCAAAGAAATAGAGACAAGAGGTCGACTTCGACACTTGCTAGTGGTCCAATAATGATATATCAATAATATAATAAATTGAGGATTTTATAGAAAATGGTTGTAACTCAATAACGTGAAGCAAGTAAACCGTTATTTCATAAATAGGGAATTTCCAAATTCATTTTCATCATTTAGACATTTATTTCAGGCCAGGGAGGAAATATTCTTATTTATATTTTGCAAGTCAAGCAAATACAAGCATGCGCAATTCGTGTCGAGGTCGTACGTTCCGATCCAATAATATTTAAATTGTGCACTGCCAGAGGGTCGAATGACGCGAACCATAGATGCATCTAATACCCTACTCGCGTATCATACATGCGACTCAGTCAAATATAAATAAACATAACAAACAACCAATCAAGAATTCATCAAGGAGAAGCGATCATACTGATACTAACGCACCGGATCCCATCAGAATTCCGAAGTTAAGCGAGCTTGGGCGAGACTAGTACTAAGATGGGTGACCTCCTTGGAAGTCCTCGTGTTGCATCCCTCAAGAAAATTTCTACTCTCCGTTCCCTTCGATCCAATACTGATTATTACGTGGCATTTAAATTCATACATTGGAAGGAGATACAGTGTAGAGAGAGAAAGAGAGACTCTGGCGACGGAAAAGCGAGCTGCTCACCATCGCCGCCGGCCACCACGCCACCATCTCACCTACACAAAATTACTCATCCACAATGTATCTATGACTCGATTGGTAACCCCAGAAGTGGAATCCCACAGAGATTAAATCCAATTCCATTGCTACAATGGTTCCCAGGAATGGGCAGTGCCCCGACTGTCATGCAACCTGTATCGGAGAAGGAGGAATCAAAAAGGCAATTGAAGGAACCATATATGACAACAACAACGAGGAAGATTACATTTTCAGTTGAATCGCAGAAGCAAACTTTTGCTGAAGTTGTTCAAGGTAATCGAACTCAAAATCAGGGCATGCAACTCAAGTACTGCCCTCCTATGGTGAAGGATGGAGTGAAAATTGCAAAAGTAAACCCCAAGGAGATAGAAGTACAGAACCAAAAATGGAAAACTGCTTCAATCGGCTATGTAATACGAGGTAACCCGTCTTTCAAAGAAATGCTCAAATATGTATATGGAGTTTGGAAGGCTGTTACAACACCTACAGTGATGTTACATGATGATGGTTATTTCATCTTTAAGTTCGAATCTATGGAGGACAAAAGACTGATAATGCAAACTGGTCCTCATACCTTCAAAGGTAAGCCTCTGATATTAAAGGACTGGGATCCAAATTTTCAGCTCCAGAATGAGTCAATACGTATTGTACCAATTTGGATCAACTTCCCTGGCTTGCCAATTCAATGCTGGGCAGAGGAGAACTTAGGTAGAATAACTAGTTTAATTGGGAAGCCTTTATGCATTGATAGGCTTGCTGCTGCTTGTGAAAGGATTTCTTTTGCTAGAATCCTAGTGGAAATGGACATAACCCGACCCCTACCTGATGAAGTGTATATTGATATACCTGATGGAAGAAGCTGGTTGCAACCAATGGAATTTAAATGGAAACCAACATTATGTCAAGAATGTAACTCATTTGGGCACAAAACAGGAGAATGTCAGAAGGAGGAGCAACAAACCAAAAGGCCACAGAATCAGAGAAAATGGATAAAAAATAAAACAAAAATGAAATGGAAACCAAAGCCTGTAATGAAGGAGACTATAGTCATTCAACAGCATGAGGAGCAAACAGTTCAACCTGAAGTGGAACTATCAGTGAACAACCGAGGCAAACAGGTATCAACTATAAAAGGAGCTGATGAGACTACTGACCAATGGGAGATCAACTATGCCGAGTTGAATACCAAGAATACATCTACTGCATTAATTTTAAAGGAACCAGCACAATGGATCGAATCCACAGAGAAACAGTGGAATAGAGACATCCATTAAGGATAAAGGGGAATCTCAAGCAACCAATATCATCCATGATTATTGTCTCCTGGAACATTAGAGGGCTGAACAAGTCCTACAAATAGAGAGAGCTAGTAAAGTTCTTGAGGTCTAATAAAGTTGACATGGTAGCTTGTCTAGAAACTAGAGTGAAACAGCCACATTCACAGACAATCTACAAGAAACTAGGGGGTGACTGGAACATTGAAAATAACTATGCTTGTGCATCCAATGGGAGGATATGGGTAATGTGGAAATTGTCAAATGTCCATGTTGTACCTTTACAAACCACTGACCAAATGATTCACTGTTGGGTGACAGACAAAAATTCCACTTTTGCTAGCTACATCACCTTTGTCTATGGAATGCATTCCACCCAGCAAAGAGTATCCCTATGAGATAGTTTGAGAACTGTCCACTATAATGGTCCATGGCTTATAATGGGTGACTTCAACAGTGTGTTAGGAGTGGAGGACAGACTTAATGGGCAACCAGTACACCAATCAGAGATGGCTGACTTCCAATGCTGCATTGATGATATATGAGTAGAACATATTACCAAGAGAGGGAAGAGATACTCTTGGAGCAATAAGAGAGATGGTGAAAACAGGATTTACAGTCATATCGACTGGGCTTTTGGTAATGCTGAGTGGTTCAACACCTACACTGGAGTGGAAGCAGTATATATGCTGCCTGGATGCTCATATCACACACCCATAATGCTAGATACTGAAGTTGTTAAAATCAGAGTGCACAGACCATACAGATTACTCACAACAGTTATGCAGCAAGAGGACTACAGAGAAGCAGTTCAGAAAGTTTGGAGCCAACAGCACAAAGGCTACACTATGCACTCTATCTGGAGCAAACTGCAACAGATTGAACAAACTACCAGACACATTCACAAGGAACACTCCAGTGTGGAGCAGAAACTGCAACAAATGAGAGAAGAACTGAATGTAACACAAAGCAGGCTGAATGAAGACCATTTTAACAAGCAGGATATCCAAAAAGAAAAACAGTTATTACAGAACATTGAAAAATGGGAAGCAGTCCAAGAATAAATAATGAGGCAGAAATCAAGAGCCAATTGGATCCAACTGGGAGATAACAATACAAAATACTTCTATGCCTACATGAAATCCAGACAAGCAAGAAACAAGGTGAGTTGTATCCTTACAGAAAACTAGTTGAAACTTACTGATCCACAGCAGATACAACAACAATTCACCCAGTTCTTCCAAGAGTTACTGGGTACAGCAGCAACTCAGCTACCAGGCATTGACATCACTGTGGCCAGAGATGGACCCTGCACCAACAACAGCAACTACTGGCACCAGTAACAGAAAAGGAAATCCACCAGATTGTGCAGAATCTTCCTCAAGATAAGACTCCAGGTATTGATGGCTATCCTGCAGAATTCTTTAAAGAATTTTGGCCTATTGTGGGGGGGGGGGGGGGGGGGGGAGTTACACAGGCAGTGCAACAATTTTTCCAAAATGGGAAACTGTTGAAACAGATTAACTGCACAACTATCACTTTGATTCCAAAAGTGCAAAATCCCAGCTATGTCAAAGAATATCGACCCATTGCCTGCTGTTCAACTCTGTATAAAATCATCTCTAAGATCCTAACAAATAGGCTAAAACTGGTTGTCGATTATTTAGTTGGGCAGTCCCAATCGGCCTTCATAGAGGGGAGAAACATTCTTGATAATGTTATTATGGCACATGAGCTGATCAAAGGCTATAATCGCAAGACAGTATCCCCTAGATGCATGATTAAAGTTGACATTAGGAAGGCCTACGACTCTGTTGAATGGGACTTTCGCAAGGCAGTACTATTTGAATTTTGAATTCCTTATAAAATAGTAGTACTAATAATGAAGTGTGTCTCCACAGTCAGTTACTCCCTTTTGATAAATGGAGGACTGACCAAGAAATTTGACGCAAGGAAATGACTAAGACCGGGGGACCCAAAAGCCCCCTACTTATTTGTTCTAGCCATGGAGTACCTAACTAGATCTTTAAAAAATCTACACAGAAACCCAGACTTTAATTTTCACCCCAAATGCTCCAAACTACAAATCATACACATATGCTTTGCAGACGACCTTTTGATGTGTTGTAGGGCTGATGAAACTTCCATGAAGTTACTGATGAATGAATTTGAACAGTTCTCACTGGTATCAGGCCTCCAAGCCAATATGGGTAAAAGCTCCTTATATATAGTAGGTGTATCAACTAACTTCGGGGAGAAAATATGCTCTAACCTCCACCTAACAGAGGGCACCCTTCCATTCAAATACCTAGGAGTACCCTTATCCACAAGAAAGATCACAATACCACAATGTATGCCCCTAGTAGAGAAGATAGTGGACAGAATTAGAAGCTGGACATCCAAACTCCTATCTTATGCTGGCAGAATCCAACTTATCAAAAGCGTCACGTTTGAAATGCAAACTTATTGGGCCCAGGTATTCCTCATTCCAAATTTTTTTATAAATATGGTAAATGGAATTTGCAGGAATTACCTGTGGACTGGTAGTCATGAAACTAGTCATAGGAATCCAATCGCCTGGGAAACACTATGTAAACCAATGACAGTAGGAGGTTTGAACATTATCTCCTACAAAAGATGGAATAAAGCGGCACTATCAAGACAAACTATGGATCAAATGGATACATTGTCACTACATAAAGAAGAAAGACATTAATACTATGAAAATTCCTAAACAAGCTAGCTGGCTCGTTAGTAAATTGCTTGGCGCAAGAGAATGGTGGGCAACTGATGGTACATGAATGCAAACATGTACAAAAAATGGGCAATTTAGCATCAGGAAGGCATACATTCAGACCACTCCTCAATATCCCAAGGTTCGATGGAAAAAATTGTTGATGGTGACTGGCATGCTCCCGAAACAGAAATACATCTTATGGATGGCGCTGCATAGACGCTTGGCAACAGTTGACAGATTAGCTAAATGGGGAATTCACATAAATCAATCCTGCATTTTATGTGGAAGAGACACTGAAGAAACACACGACCATTTATACTTTGACTGCTTATACTCCCAAACACTGTGGCAAGGTATGTTACAATGGTTGAAGTATCAAAGAACGACAGGTACATGGGAAACAGAAGTGCAAAGGTTAACTGCTGATGGTTACAGCAGAAATCCCAGAAAAGCCATCCTAGGTGTGGTTTTTGCAGTAGTAGTTTACAACATCTGGATGGAAAGGAATAACAGAAGGTTTCAACAATCAAGCAGAGACGCCAAAGATAGAGCAAAGGAAATTACACTTCAAGTGCACTTCACTGGCATAAAGCTATCTAAATGGTCACCCTTTTTACAGAACATTAACAGCTATCCTTCGTGCGAGTATCCACAATTGTAGCAACTTTCTCTCTGTAATATGATATTAGCTTAACAACAGTTGTAGAGTTTCAAATTGATTGTACTTTTGAGATATATTCTAGAGTCCAAAAGAACAGACGATGTAAATTTGCCAAATAGTTGAAATAAAACAAAATTTCTTCTTCTTCAAAAAAAAAATTATTCAAGGAAAAGCAATTTCTCTTTTAAAAGTTCAGAAAATGATGTCTAGTGATAATTAGGGATTATGATGCATTTTACTCTCCTTCTTGCTTAAGTTTTGATTAGAAATATGTACAAAATAGTCCAAAGGCTCACATATTGTACTTGATTGTAGGGTTTGGTCAATAAGGTGACAATTCATCAAAACCAGCTCAAAAAAGGGTGAAACATGCACAAGTACCAAGACCAAGGCCAAACTTCGTGTAATAGGACTAGTGCAGCCGCACACCATTCTATGAGGTCCGCAAAGAGGAGGATCAGAGAGTGCTCATTTCAGGCAGCCAAGCAATGCGACCGCAAAATATTACATGCAGATCGCATTGACTTCATTGCGGCCGCACTCGAGTATCTGGGACCACAAAGCCCAAGTTCAGAGAGGTGCCAAGTTGGAGGAACATTGCCAATGCGGTCCGCAGTTCATTTTGTGCGGACCTCGATAGAAGCCACCGCGGCCCCGATGCATTTTGTGCGGCCCGCGATGGCCAACTTCAAAGAGCATATTGTTTCAGCTAAGAGCCATAGTGCGACCGCACTCGATTTTGTGCAGTCCTCACTAGTCCCACAGGGATATTTTTAACCAATTTTTAGCCTAGTATAAATAGTTTATTTTCCTATTTTTAGGTTATTAGATGTATTTTAACGATCAGTTGCGCTCGTGAACAGTACTCTTTTACGATTTTGAATAATTTTTGCTTAGTTTCATCATTGAATCTTCAAGTTTTATCTAGTAATTAAGTATTATGGGTTTTTCTTCATCTATTTTTTTTGTTTTCTTCTATAATCATGAGTAGCTCGACCCATTAGCTAGGGTTATGGCTCAACCTAGTGTGGTTAATTGATGCATCTTGTGTTTTAAGGCTTGAATGTCTATGTGTGTTTGATATTTAGAGTAATTTATGGTTTTAATGTTGAACTAGTGGTTGCAAATACTAGTTTATGCCTAGTTGACTTTGGCTCTTCTTGAGAAAGAAAGTCTAAGTCCATGAAATTGGTCCAACAAAGAATTGGGGCGTATTCAAGAGATTAATAGCCCTAATTAAAGGGTTAAACCTAGAGATAGTAATACCTGACTTGAACCTCAATTACTTGAACAAATTATCATACCCAATTGGTCATGAGAAACTCAATTAGGGCAAAATTACTCGAACTACCTAGAGGCATAGAGTGAGTAGAACCGTGCAATGGTTATATCGTAGTCCCCAAATATTATAATCTAGCCTTAGACTCGAGAATTCATCAATTATCCACCTAGGAGATATTCACTTCCCTGGTGCCTTTTACTTATTTAGACAACCTTCAACAGTTCACTCTTAGCTTCACTTAGCCTAATTTAGCATTTTAGTAGTATAAATTTAGAAGTAATAACAAAACTAACAATGTTTAGAAATGCAATTAAGAACAACCGCGCAACTCCAATTTAGATAGGCACTCAACTCCAATCTCTAGCTCCCTATGAAAATCGATCCCAACCTTCTTGGGTAAAAGCTGCTTTGACCACTCTTTCTACTTTGTAGTAGTATAGGGTTGACCTTGATCACTTTTTGGTGCAGTTACCGGGGAGCTAACGATTTTGACTAGCTATCTAAATAATTTTGTGTATTGTTCTTCTTTCCTTCTGTGTTACTAATTTGTGTGTGTCACAACCTCAGGTACTAAATGCAGCAAACGACAATGACCCTCTTGGAAATATGATTGCGGGGGATGAGGTAGATGATGTCTCAGATGATGAGATGCCTCTTGTACCTTAAGGACAACGCAGAGGCCTCCAGGAAAATGTCAATGACAATATTCCAGACCTTCCTCTGCCACCTCCAAGAGTGGCTCCTGGAGTGCTTCCAAACCAAGGCTATGCAAGTATAATTGTCCCACTCCAGATCTGGGCGGGCAATTTTCAAATTACCAATGTGATGCTGACATTGCTGGAGCAGCATGGGTATTTCACGGGCATTGCCAATCAAAATGCTTACTAATATCTCAAGGGCTTTATGGATACCTGTTGGGGGAGCAAGCAAACTAATATGTCAGAGAATGCACTTCGGTTGATACTCTTCCCATTTTTACTTAGAGGGAAGGTATTGGATTGGCTTGAGCTACTTTCCAACCATTCCATCACTACATGGGATAAGTTGGCGGATAAGCTCATTGCAAAGTTCTTGTCACCGGTGCATATGACAATATTGAGAGATGAGATCTTGGACTTCAAGCAGGACCCACCAAACCATTACATGAGATTTGGGAGTGATATAGAATAATGGTGAAGGAATGCCCCAACAATGATATTACTGAATCGATGATCCAACAAACTTTCTACCGGGGCATTAACACAACAAACCGGTGCATAGTGAATCAACTTGCTAGGGGCAACTTTATGAAGCTGAATTATGATAAGGCTTGTGACATTCTTGGATAGATGAGTGACACTTCTTCTGCTTGGGAAAGTAGAGCCAATGTTCCCCACAGTGACCCAAGGATCACTCATTTTCACAAAGAGCTACATGACCATGGACATGCTATAGCTGAGTTGACAACTACAATGAACCAACTAGCAAAGGCATAGTTTCAACAAGTTCAAAATCCTCGCCAAGTGAATGCCATGGAGGGTGTCAACATGCTAGTGAACAAAAGAAGATAAAGAGGTTAATAGAACCAAGGGAATTCAAAGCAATTTGACATTGATTGTGGTGGATTCCAAGATGATGGTTATGATGGGCCGAATGAAGAGGTGCAATACATGAACAACTGTCAAGGACAAAGGGGCAATTCTTCCAACCAACAACAATGGAGACCCTAAGGCAATTGGTGAAATCAACAATAACAAAGCATGGTAATTGGGGGGAACAACAACCAAAATTTCAATTGGGGTAATCAAAACAATAATCAGAACAACCAGGGTGATTGGAATGGCAACAACAACAACAGGGGTGGTAACAACAATCAAGGTGGTTGGAACAATGGAAATCAAGGAAACCGGGGGAAAGTCTTTCAAAGGCCCCCAATGTAACAACAACCTAAAAATCCACCCTATTTCCATCCCAAGGTCCTAGTTCTTCCAACAATGATATGGGGAGAATTGAAATGATGTTTGAATAGATGATGAAAAAGAATGTGGATTCCGATACTTAGTTGTCTTGCCACAATACTTCAATTAGAAATTTGAAGGTGCAATTAGCCAAATCTCATAGTCCTTGAATACCTCGCCCTAATGGGCTCTACCAAGTGATACAGTATTAAACCCGAAGGGTGGAAACAATCATATTATGGTGGTAACTACAAGGAGTGGATGAGGCGGAGATGTGAATGCCTCCAAACAAAAGCAAATTTTAAGTGATGAAATTGATTTGCAAGAAGATGAAGTTCCTTTGGTGGTTGAAAATATAATTGATGAGAATGTGAATGAAGAAATGAGGATTTATAATCAAGATGCCGATGTGGAAACTCAAAATGACGTGAACCCATCTAGGGAACACATAATAGACATGTCGGAGTTGGTTGTGTCTAAAGCCAAAGCTCCTTTGCCAAGGCCACCTCCACCTTATCCTCAAAGGCTCGCGAAGCAAAAAAATAAGAATCAGTTTCAAACTTTTATTATGTGAATAGCTTATCCATTAATGTGCCTTTGGTGGAGGCGATTGAACAAATTCCGGGCTATGCTAAATTCATAAGGACTTGGTGATAAAGAAACTATCCATGGATTGTGAAACTATAGAGATGACCCACCAAGTTAGTGCAATAGTGCATTCAATGGCCCCGAAGCTTGAAGATCCCGGTGCTTTCACCATTCCTACACCATTGGAAGTGCGAACTTTGCTAAGGCTCTATGTGATTTGGGGGTAAGTACCAACTTGATTCCCTACTCAGTTTTCAAGAATTTGAGTATTGGGCAGCCGCGACCGATTTCCATGAGATTGCAATTGGCAGATAGAATGATGAAGAGACCATTAGGTATTATTGATGATGTCCTTGTCTAGGAGGACAAATTAATCTTGCTAGATGATTTTGTGATCTTGAATTGTGAAGTTCTAATCATATTGGGGAGACATTTCCTTGCTACTACGAAGGCCTTAGTTGATGTCGAAGCAGGGGAACACACATTCCGGGTGGGTGATGAAAAAGTGGTCTTTAATGTGTGCAAGTCAATGAAGCAGCCCAATAGTTCTGAGGTATGCTCTTTTTTGGACCTTGTTACGGCAGTGATAGTTGATTATACCAGTGCAATGATTAATGTGGAGGACCCTCTAGAGACCTTATTATTGGATCTTGATGTCAATGAGGATGAAGGCCGGGTGGAGTGTGTGAATGCTTTACATGGGATGGGCTCTTGCTTTTATAAGCCTAGGAAACTATCTTTGGACCTTGAGAATAGGAAGACTCCACCAACAAAACCTTCAATTGAGGAACCTCTGGTGTTGTAGTTGAAGCCTTTCCATCCACACCTCAGGTATGAGTTCTTAGGCCCTAGTTCTACTTTGCCAGTTATGCTTTCCTCTTGTCTTACTAACATGCAGGTTGATTCCACATTGGTAGTGCATCAAAAGCATAAAAAGAAAATTGGATGGACTCTAGATATTCAGGGGATAAGCCCCTTATTCTGTATGCATAAGATTATTATGTAATATGATGCAAAAACCTCCTTGGAACATCAAAGGAGGTTGAATGAGGCAATACAAGAAGTTATGAAAAAGAAGGTGATCAAGTGGTTGGATGCCGGATTATGTACCCCATCTCTGATAGCTCTTGGACTTTGCCGGTGCAATGTATACCGAAGAAGGGTGGCATGAACATGGTTGAAAATTTGTGAAATGAGTTGATTCCTACCAGAACAGTCACCGGTAGGAGGGTATGCGTGCACTACCACATGTGTAATAAAGTGACCGGCAAGGATCGCTTTCTATTGCCTTTTCTTGATCAGATGCTAGACCGACTTGCTGGGTGTGCCTTCTACTATTTCTTGGATGGTTATTTGATCGAGTACTGCCCTGCACTACTATTGAGTACCGAGAGATGGTCGAAGTATCTTTTTTAAGGCTGGGATCGATTTCTACAAGGAGCTAGATGTCGGAGTTGAGTTTCTATGTAATTAAGAGTTGTGTATGTGTATCAAATTGCACTTCTAAACATTTTTGGGTTTTGATTTACTTCTAATTATATAAAGTACAATGCTCACTTAAACTAAAGTAAGCTAGGATTAAACTATTGCGAGTTGCTCAAATGGGTAAAAGACACTAGGGTAGTGACTTTCGCCTAGGTGGTCAATTGACGGATACTTGAGTTTAAGGCATGATCGACACATTTGGGGAGTATGATATAACTGTTGCATGATTCTACCCACTCTACAGCTCTCAGTGGTTCAAGTGATTTTGCCCGAATTGACTTTCTCAAGACCAATTGGGTGTGCAAATTTGTACAAGCAATCAAGGTTCAAATTAGGTATTACTATCTCTAGGGTTAAGCCTTTAAAATGGGCCATCAATCTCTTGAGTACGCTCCAATTCCTTGTTGGACCAATTTCAGAGACTTATGCTCTCTTTCTCAATAAAAACCAAAGTCAACTAAACACAAACTAGTATTTGCAACCACCAATTCAACAATTAAACATGAAATTAGACCAAATATCAAACACCCATAGTCAATCTAGCCCTAAAACACAACACCCATCAATTGCCCATACTAGGGTGGAGCCACAACCCTAGCTTATGGGTCTAGCTACTCATAATTAGAGAAGAAAACAAAGAAATAGATGAATAAAAACTCATATTAATTAATTGCTAAGATAAACTAGAAGATTCAATGTTGAAATGAATCTAAAATTGCCCAAAATAGCTACCGAAACGAAAGTGACGAGCGCAGCTCAGTACAAAACCTATCTGATGACTAAAAAATGGGAAAAGAAGCTATTTATACTAAGCTAAAAATCTATACAAAAATACCCCTGCGGGGCTAGTACGGACCGCACAAAATCACGTGCGACCGCACTAAGACTCTTGATTTAAAAATCCAGCTCTCTAAACTCGGGTAATGCGGACCGCACATAATTGAGTGCTGCCGCGGTGGCTTCTAGTGCGGTCTGCATGAAATGGAGCGCGGACCACACTGGGCTTCAAACTTGAAACTGGCACTAAATCGAGTGCGGTTGCGATGAACTCAATGCGGACCGCACAAAACCCTATGCGGCTGTAATGCTTGTTGGCCTGGAAATGCACACTCTCTAAACATCACTTGTGCGGACCACACAGAATGGTGTGCGGTTGCACTGGCCTTTTTGTGCTTGAGCTTTGTCTTTTCTTGGTACTTGTGCAAGTTCACTCCTTTTTGAGCTGATCTTTTATATCTTGTCACCTTGTTGATCAAACATGCAACCAAGCACAACTTGTGAGCCTTTGGGACTATTTTGTACATATTTCTAATCAAAACGTAAGCAATAAGGAGTATGAAATATATAAAAATCCCTAGTTATCAACTCCCCCAAACTTAAGCTTTTGCTTGTCCTCAAGCAAACAAAATAAGACCCGCCCTTTAAGAGAACATCCAAGAAAATTATGTCCTAAAGTGACCTCATCTAGCATCAATTGGGGCTAACAATTTCCCTCAATACAAATGAATCATTAACAACATTTACCGTTTTAAACACCATGGATTAAGTGCGACACAAGAGCATGAAGAGTTGACTCAACACATCAAAGAACTCTTTCTCATACTTTGGTCGTTGTGGAATCCAAAATCACACATCCTCAGCTTTCCTATGCAAACCTCACCTTTAGAATAGTAGCACTCAGAACGAGATTAATGAAAAATCACTCATCTCTGTCAAGGAAAAGTCATAAGTCCAGCTCTGAGTACCATACAGTTGTCCCTTATGTGAGTCACCACTAATGTAAGTTTCATTCAACTAGAGATCATATAGGGATTTTGTGGAGACATAGTGAAGGTTTTTGGTTCCGGGTAGGCAATGTTTGGTCTAAGTAGGTTCCGTCTTCCCTTAATCATTTCTTTTGTCTCATTTGGCACACACTCACTTAACTCTTTGAGTCATTTCACTTCTTTCCAAGGGGTTAAAGAGACACAATGTCACTCTTTCTTGTTCATTTCAAATCTTTTCTCCTTTCTCAACTTTCCACACCTTTCATTCTTTGCTTTTCTTGAACCCCTTTTTATTCTCTTACACATTGAACATTCTTTTTTGCCTTTTTGATTTACTTTCTTTTTCACTGCCTTTCTTTCTCGTCATTTTTGTACATTTTTACCTCTTTGTTGCAATCCTCGTCTCCCCCCCAAACTTATACTTTTTCCGTGTGCTAAGGAAAGATCGGGTGCCAAGAGAGGGTATCTTTTAGAACAGGTAAAGGCTTGTATTATGGTTCTTGAAGGAAAAAGGTCTAAGGCTAAAAAAGGTTGACTAGGGATTTTATCATTGGTAGACTATGGAAGTGTTCAAGCTATCATTTGGATCAAGGAGAGCCTATAATCACGTCTCAAGTCTAAGTTCACTTAGGATTTCGCCTCGACAAAAATTCAGGGTAAGTTCTAGACCAATGGCTCGGGACTTGCACTTGCAATGCAATTACTCACCACACAAGATATGGGATCACTAAGGACATAGAGTCAGGGTCCCACAATGACCTTAGATCAGATTTGAGCCCACAGTGATCCGGAAAAACCACTTGATTATTATCGATTTATACAAGAGTCTCAAGGTTATGACTTTCACCATTCTAAACACAACAATTTGTTTTTGACCATAAGATCAAATGCTAATGTGCTAGGCCCAAGTGAAGCTTTGCTTGAGGTACCCTTACCACTAACTACTAAAAAGCAAAAAGAAAAAAGGATTCAAACCCTTAAGAAAGTTATCACGCCGTCCATCATTGGGAAGATCCACCGGGTTCACATAAACTCCACCCTTGGAAAGAACCGTGGCACTCAGAAAATAAAAGAATTATTGCAAACGTTCAAAGCAAGAAGCTACGAACATAAATAAGAAGCTAAGAAAGAAAAATTACGGAAAGTAAATACAAGAGGGGATCTAATCTAATATATAATGGAGGGAATGAATATGTACAATATAACGTAACTTTATATATAGACCCAAAGTAAAATAAAAGTACGAGAAATGTAATGATATGTTAAAATTATATACAACCCAAAGATGAAAAATAAAGAAAGCATAAAAATTATCAAATATATACAATCAACTAGCAAATCAATGTAGAACCTACCCCCTCAAATGAAAATTGGCATTGTCCTCAATGCCAACTAAACCAAATAAGTACCAAAAATAATAAAAGAGAAAATGATATAGAGACTCCCTATGGCATGTTTGTTTACATGGGTTACTGAGTGGTCCCTGGGTCCTCGATTTGCTCGGGAACCTCAGACTAGTTCCCGATGGCCTGCTGGTCTGCCGCTGGGACCTGGGCCTAGACAGGCTCCTGGATTGCATCCTGTAGCTGGCTGGAGGAGGTCTCCGGCGGTTCTTCCAACTGGATAACTGCATCATCTGCTCGAGGAATCATCCTCTTCCTCTTTGGAGGCGTTTGGGACTGCTATGGCTGGGAATAAGTTGCTTGCACCGGGTCCTGTAGCAATAAGTTCAAAGGTAGATGATTTGCCTTCATCCTCTCAACCAAAACCCTCAACTCCTTTACGGACTCCTTGCAAGCTCGCGTCTTTCTCATCTTCTTAGCCTCCCTAGAAAGATCCTTGAGAGCTTTCCCCTGAGACTCCATAGTGTCCGTAAGAACCTTTTTTGGTGTTAAGAATTCTGTTATGGTTGTCCAATTGTCCTTGAGGGCATCCTCAATAGACTGTGGGACCTGTGGAGGTTGAGGTGCCGACTGAGCTGCTATGGTAGATGTAAGGACAAACAACTTGGATGAAGCTGTCTGCATCCAATTGTTGATGCTGAGAAGAGCCCGTCTTAATCGGTATGTAGATACTGGGTAGGCTCGGGTAGAGGATATATATGGATCTGCTGAAGTGTATGGACCAGGGGAATGTCCGCTGAGGTGGAGGCAGGCTGAGCTGGAGCCATTACTATGGCTGGCTCTTCAGACCAGCCAGTTGGAGCAGTGGCTGTTCCCTTGAAGTTCTTGCCTTTTGGTTTGTTATCACCCTACATGTTGTACTATGAGAATGGGGCCTTTGCTTTTACCTTGGTATCAAATGACCTATTTTCAACCTTGAGGTCCCTAAAATACACGGTTAAGAAGCTGGGGAAGGGTTCGTTTCTGTCAGCCTTACAGACTAGCTGTGTGATCAACGAGACATTACATTCCCGGCTTTAATCTGGTACCCTGCCATGATCGATTCCACTAAAGCTGCCCGATGAATAGGGAGGGAGTTTTCATGAGTAGTAGGGTCAAATATTTTGCACACAAATGTTTCCCACCCCTTAGATTCGAAATTCAGATTTCTTCTCAAAATTTTTACTACCCGCATTCAACCTATCGGGGTGGTACATGGGATTGCCAGATACTGTGCCAACCAAGGATAGACCTCCTTGCCGAATTCCATCTTTGCTAAATATAGTGCCCATCCTCCTTATCAAAGCCCGGGTAATCATTTATTGTTTTCTCGTCAAACAACACTTTCAGGTTTCGCACCTTGGTCACTTTGGTGCCCTTTTCGATGTGGGCAGCATTGGTATATAATTCCTTGACCAAGTGCTCATTTGCATCTACACATTCTCCCAAGAAATACTCCTAGACAAATCTCTCCCTAAACTGCCTCCTCACATTGGGGTTTTGAGGCAATAGGTTTCTATCAACAAAGATCCTCGCCGGGATGAATTTCCTCACCGGCCACCATTCCTTGAATTTGTCTACCTCACTCACAAATCAGTCTTGCCATACCTTCGATCTTCTAGTTCTAGCAATCCTCCCACCAGAGGTTCAAGCCCTTCTCCTACTACCTCTTACCTCCTAATTCCTTAACTTCTTCTACTGTACCCTCTCCAGATAATGAAGCTGTGGAGAGGTGGAGTATTCGTCCCTAATGCCTTCAGCTGAGCCCTCAGAAGATACAGAAGAGACATCCATCGAAGCTTGGGCAGTGGGAGAAGGTGGAGGAGTGTCTCTTAGCATGATCCTCTCTGTCCAGTCAAGGATTTACTCTGGCACAGAGTTTGAAGATATTTCCTGGAAGGGCTCGTACTCTCTCCCAGATTGGTCAATGGCCTTATCAGCAGCTCTAATCATCTTCCTTGAGTTTTTAATGTTTTGTCGGGCTTATGGAGTCAGTCTTATTATTTTTTGTTTCCCTCCCTGGGAGGATTCTCCTCTGACTCGGTGCCGCGGATCGCACAATCCACTGCGGTCGGTACTGAGTACCCAGAAGCAACAGTAACTTAGGGTTCAATGTATTTTGATTTTAAGTCCAATTTTTATTCCTAAGAAAGGAACCTAAGTGTTTGCCCAGTGTTTTTAACTACCTAATTCTAACTTTAACAAGGAATTAACTACTCAAAACTATCAAATTGAAAGAAATACAAGAATAACAGAAGAAAAATAAGAAAAACAAAAATTCAACGAAAATAACAAATTAAAACAATTAAAAAGAAGTTAAGTCACCAGATGTGAGAGTTACTGATGAGTAATGATTTCTAGCAGTTAGTTACAAGCAATAGGGACAATGAACAATGTTTATAAGGGTTTAGAGAGCAAAAGGATCGAAAATTTTAAATGTTGGGCCTTAGGTAATATTTATAGAAAAAGTCCTGGGACCCAACTTACCTTCCCCAATGCGGACCCCAAGAAATGCAATGTGGTCCGCACCACATACTGTAATTCGAAGTTTGAGAAGGCAACCACTACCGTCCATACAAAATGTAATGCGGCCGCAGTGGCAAACTTCAGAGAGTTGGCCTTTTCATCTTTCATCAATGTGGTATGCACTGATTGTTTTCCCTCTCGGCACTGAGTTCTTTGCGGCCGCACACAATGTAGTGCACTCCGCACTGAAAACTTCAGAGTCTTGATAATTTTTTTCACCGTGTCCTGCACTGCATGATCCCAAACAAATAACATCTCACAACTAGTCAGTCCAACAATAAATCCTACCTTACAATGAAAAACAAAGAAAAACACATGGTTTGACTCCTATGAAGTGCCTAATTTAATGTCGCGGCACAACGCAGGTTACCATCAAATCATCTGAGATGAAGAAGTGCCATCACGTGGTTGTCCTCAATTTTTCCCAAGTAGTACTTGACACTATGCCCATTCACTCTAAAAACTTTCCTATTTTTGTTCGTTAAATCAAGAGCACCAAACGGGGTCACATACAAAACTTCAAAAGGTCCAGTCTATTTTAACTTAAGCTTTTCCAGAAACAGATGCAACCGAGAGTTGAACAAAGAACCAAATTGCCCAATTTGAACTCGTTGCAACGATTATATTTATCATGAAGGTACTTAATATTGTCCTTGTACTAGGATGAACTGGAGTAGGCATGGAATCATAATTCATCAAGTTTATTAAGCTGCTCCATACGAAGATTTGCTGTAACATCCCATTCAAGATTTAGCTTCCTCAAAGGCCACATGGCCTTGTGCTCTAACTCGACCGGTAGATGGAAAGCTTTTTCGAACACCAACTTATATAGAGAAATACCAATTGGAGTCTTGTACGTAGTCTTATAAGCCCCTAGAGCATCATCCAACTTCATTGACCAATCGGTCCATTTGCATTGACCGTCTTTGACAATATACTTTTGATTTACCTATTGGAGACTTCAACTTGACCACTTGCTTGAGGATGATAGGGAGTAGAAACTTTGTGATTGACACCATAACCTTTGCAAGCAAAGTGTCAAAAACTCTATTTCAAAAATGAGACCCCCTATCATTTATGATTGCACGAGGAGTACCAAACCTTGTAAAAATACTCTTCTTGAGAAATGCAACAACACTTCGGGCCTCATTGTTGGGCAAAGCCATGGCTTCAATCCAGTTTGAAAACATAATCTATCGCCACAAGAATGTATGTGTTCCCACCCGAGCTAACAAACGGGCCCATAAAATCGATGCCCCATACATAAAAAATATCAACCTCAAGGATGGTATTGAGAGGCATCTCATATTTCTTCGAAATTCCGCCCGCTCTTTGAAATTCGTCACATCTCTTCACAAGTTCACTTGCATCTTTGTACAAAGTTGGACAACAAAACCCACAACTAAGAACTTTGGAAACCATCCTCACCCCGCCATGATGGCCACCATAGGGAGAGGAATAACAAGTCCCCAAGATACTCAATTGCTCTTCCTCCGAGACACAAATTCGGATCACACAACTGTGCAAATCTTGAAAAAGTATGGCTCATCCCAATAGAAAACCAAACTATCCTACTTGAGCTTCTTCCTTTGGTTAGAAGAGAGCTTACACGGGATTATACCAGTCACAAGGAAATTAGCAACATCAGCAAACCATGGTATATCATTCATCGACACTGGAAGGAGTTGTTTGTCGAGAATTAAATCATTAATCTCTAAGCCATCATGAGGCCTCCCCTCCTACTCCAAGCGGGACAAGTGGTCCACCACTTGGTTCTCACTACCCTTCCGATCCATAATTTCCAAATCAAACTCTTGAAATAACAACAGTCGATGCATCAGTCTAGCTTTGGAATCCTTCTTCGTCATCAAGTATTGGAGTGCGGCATGGTCGGCATGAATAATAATCTTAGCACCTATGAGATATGGCCAAAATTTTTCCATTGCGAACACAATAGCCAAAAGTTCTTTCTCGTTCACCGTGTAGTTCAATTGAGCTTCATTTATTGTCTTGCTCACATAGTACACTGGATGAAACATTTTGTTCACTCTTTGACCCAAAACCGCTCCAACCGCAATATCACTCACATCACACATGAGCTCAAAGGGAAAGCTCCAATTAGGTGTTGTAATGATAGGAGTGGTGGTCAACTTAGGTTTGAGAAGTTCAAAGACTTTCATATATCTTTCATCAAACACGAACTTAGCATGTTTTTCCTACAACTTGCACAAGGGATTCACTACCTTCAAAAAATCTTTAATAAATCTCCGGTAGAACCCCGCATGCCCAAGAAAACTTTGAAATCCCTTTACAGATGTGGGGGGAGGGATCCTTGAAATCACGTCAATTTTTTCTTTGTCTTCCTTAATACCATGCGTTGAAATTTATGCCCAAGAACTATGCCCTCTTTCCACCATAAAGTGGCATTTCTCCCAATTGAGAACAAGATTGGTTTCTTCACAACGGGACAAAAAGCTATCAAGAGTTTTCAAGCATTCATAAAATGAATCCCCCTCAACACTAAAGTCTTCCATGAACACCTCCAAAATATCTTCCACCATATTCGTGAAAATGGCTATCATACACCGCTGAAATGTAGCCGGCGCGTTACACAACCCAAAAGGAATGCTTGAAAAGGCAACTGTTCCATATGGTCAAGTGAATATGGTCTTCTCCTAATCTTCTAGAGCAATCAAGATTTGGTTGTACCAATAATATCCATCAAGAAATAGTAGAAGACATGTCCAGCAAGTCGGTCTAACATCTGATCAAGAAAAGGCAAAGGAAAGTGATCCTTGCAGGTCACTTTATTTAACTTGCGGCAGTCCATGCATGCCCTCCAACCGATGACGGTTCTTGTAGGCATCAACTAATTTTGTAAATTTTAAGCCACAGTCATGCCATCCTTCTTCGATGAAATTGCACCGTTGAAGTTCAAGAGCTTTCAGAGACGGGGTACACAACCCCAACATCCAACCACTTGATCACCTCATTTTTCACAACTTCTTGCATTTCCTCGTTCAACCTCCTTTCATTCTCCAAGGAGGGCTTTGCATCATCTTCCAGAATATTCTTGTGCATACAGAACGCAGACTTATCCCCTGAATATCAACTAAAGTCCATCCAATTTCTTTTTTTGCTTTCGAAGCACCGCCAATGTGAAATCAACCTACATGTTAGTAAGGTAGGACGAAAGAATAATTGGCAAAGTAGAATTTGAGCCTAAGAACTCATACCTGAGGTGTAGAGGCAACGGTTTCAACTCCAACACTATAGGATCCTCAATTGAAGGTTTTGTTGGTTGAGTCTTCCAATTTTCAAGGTCCAAAGATAATTTTCTAGGCTCATAAGAATAAGATCCCATCCAATTTAAAGCATTCACACACTCCACTCAGCTTGCATCCTCATTGTCATCTAGATTCAACAATACGGCCTCAAGAGGACCCTCCACGTTGATCATTGCACTGGTGTAGTCCACTATCGCAGGTGTGACAAAGTCTACAAAAGAGCACGCCTCGGTACTATTGGGATGCTTCATTGATTTGCACAGATGAAAGACCCCTTGTTCATCACCCAACCAGAAGGTGAGTTCCCCTGCTTCCACATAAACTAAGGTCGTAGCAAGGAAAGGTCTTCCCAATATGATAGTAACTTCGTAGTCCACCTCGTAGTCTAAGATCACAAAGTCAGCTGGCAAGATAATTTTTTCCACTCGGACAATCACATCATCAATAATACCTAATTGTCTCCTCATGATCTATCTACCATTTTCAACCTCATAGAAGTCGGCCTCAGTTTCCCAATGCCCAAAGTATTGAAAACCGAGTAGGGCATCAAAATTGATACTAGCCCCCAATTCATATAGAGCCTTAGCAAAATCCGCACTCCCAATGGTGCAAGGAATGGTGAAAGCACCGAGATCTTCAAGCTTCGGGGCCATTGAATGCACTATAGCACTAACTTGGTGAGTCATATTGATAGTTTCACAATCCATAGATCGCTTATTTGTAACCAAGTCCTTCATGAATTTAGCATAGCCCGATATTTGTTCAAGAGCCTCCACCAAAGGCAAATTAATGGACAATATCTTCATCATGTCAATGAACTTTTTAAAATGATTCTCATTTTTCTGCTTAGCGAGCCTTTGAGGATAAAGTTGAGGTGGCCATGGCAAAGGAGCCTTGGCTTTAGGCACAACCGACTCCGGTATGTCTATTATGTGTTCTGTAGACGGGTTCACATCATTTTAAGTTTCCACCTTGGCATCTTGAATATCAATCCTCACTTATTCATTCACATTCTTATTAATCACATTTTCAACCACCAAAGGAACTTTATCTTCTTGCAACTCAACATCATCACTCACAACTTGCTTTTGTTAGGAGACATTTACATTACTGCCTCGTCCACTCTTTGTAGTTTCTGCCATAACATGATTGTTCCCACCCTTTGGGTTCACTACCGTATCACTTGGTAGATCACCCTAAGGGCATGTATTCAAGGACTGAGAGACTTGGCCTAACTGAACCTCCAAATTTCTAATTGAGGTATTGGGGGAAGCCAACTGTGCATCAGAATCCGCATTCTTCTTCATCATGTGTTCGAACATCAGTTCAATTCTACCCATATCATTGCTAGAAAAACTAGGACCTTAAGATGGAAATGGGGGTGGACTATTTGATTGTTGGTACTTTGGGGGCCTTTGAAAGCCTTGCCCCTATTTCCTTGGTTTCCATTATTCCATCAACCTTGATTGTTGTTACCACGCCAATTGTTGTTATTACCATTCCAATTTCCTTGGTTGTTTTGATTGTTGTTCTGATTGCCCTAGTTGTTCATTTTGTTGTTGTTCCCCCAATTACCATTGCCTTGTTGTTGATTGCCCCAATTGCCTTGAGGTCTCCATTGTTGCTGGTTGGAGGAATTGACCCTTTGGCCTTGATAATTATTCAAGTATTGCACCTCTTCACTTTGTTCATCAAAACCATTATTTTGAAATCCACCCTAATCATTATCAAATTGCTCCGAATTCCCTTAGCTCTATTTCCCTCTTTGTCTTCTTTTGTTGACAAGCATGTTGATACCTTCCATGGCATTTACTTGGCAAGGATTTTGAACTTGTTGCAACTGTGCCTTTCCTAGTTGGTTCATCGTGGTTGTCAACTCATTTATAGCCTGCCCATGATCATGTAATTCATTGTGCAAATGAGTAATCGTGGGGTCACCCTGGGGCACATTTGCTCTACTTTGCCATGTAGAAGAAGTGTTAGCCATCTCGTCAAGAATGTCACAAGCTTCATCATAAGACAACTTTATAAAGTTGCACCCAGCAAGTTGGTTCACTATGCATTGGTTTGTAGTATTAATGCCCTTGTAGAAGGTTTTTTGGATCATCGCCTCGGTCATATCATTGTTGGGACATTCAATCACCATTATCCTATAATTCTTCCTAATCTCATGCAAAGGTTCCTTTGGCTCTTGCTTGAAGGCTAATATCTCATCTCTCAATGCAGCCATATGCCCTGGTGAGAAACATTTTGCAATGAGCTTGTCTGCCAACTCATCCCAAGTAGTGATGGAGGCTGGGAAGCCACTCGAGCCAATCCAATGCGTTCCCTCTGAGTGATAATGGGGAGAGTCTCAACCTAAGAGCATCCTTGGACACATTAGGTTGCTTGCTCCACCAACATTTATCCACGAATCCCTTGAGATATTTATAAGAATTTTGATTTACAACACCCCTAAAATGCCCACACTGCTCTAGTAATGTCAATATCACATTGGTTATTTAAAAATTTCCCACCCGTATTCAGGGTGAGACAATAGCACTTGCATATCCTTGGTTTGGAATCACTTAGGAGCCACTCTTTGTTGTGGCGAAGGAGGGTCTGTAATATTATCATTAACGTTAGCATTAGACTGGCGGCCTCTACAATGTCCTTGAGGCACAAGAGGCACCTCATCATCTATGAAATCATCTATATCCTCCCCAGAAATCACATTTCCAAGATGGTCATTGGCGTTGTTAGCTACCATTTGGTACCTAAAGTTGTGACACATACGAATTAGTAACAAAGAAGGAAAGAAGAAAAATACACAAAACTATTTAGATAGATAGAAAAAATTGTTAACTCCCCGGCAACGATGCCAAAAGTGATCCACGCCCGCCCTGCACTACTATTGAGTAGCGAGAGAGGGTCGAAGCATCTTTTAACCGATTAAGGTCGAGATCAATTTTCACAGGGAGCTAGAAGTTAGAGTTGAGTTTCTATCTAATTGAGAGTTGTGTATGTGTTCCAAATTTAACTTCTAAACATTTTTGGGTTTTGATTTACTTCTAATTATATAAACTACAATACTCAATTAAACTAAAGTAAGCTAGGAATAAACTATTGCGAGTTGTTTAAATGGGTAAAAGGTACTAGGGTAGTGACTTTCACCTTGGTGTTCAATTGATGGATACTTGAGTCCAAGGCATGATTGACACATTTGGGGAGTATGATATAACCTTTGCATGATTCTACCCACTCTACACCTCTTGGTGGTTTGAGTGATTTTTCTTGAATTAACTTTCTCAAGACCAATTGGGTATGTAAATTTGCACAAGCAATCAAGGTTCAAGTCGGTTATTACTATTTCTAGGGTTAACCCTTTAATTGGGGCTATCGATCTTTTGAGTACGCCCGTATTCCTTGTTGGACCAATTTCAGAGACTTAGGCTCTCTTTCTCAAGAAAAGACGAAGTCAACTAAACACAAACTAGTGTTTGCGACTAGCAATTAAGCAATTAAACATGAAATTAGCCCAAATATCAAATACCCATAGTTAATCTAGCCTCAAAACACAGGACCCATCAATTACCCATACAAGAGTTGAGCCACAACCCTACTTATGGGTCTAGCTACTTATAATTAGAGAAGAAAATAAAGAAATAGATGAATAAAAACTCATATTAATTAATTTCTAAGATAAACTAGAAGATTCAATGTTGAAATGAAGCTAAAATTTCCCAAAATAGCTGAAGGAACAGAAGTCACGAGTGCAGCTTAGTAGAAAAACTATCTGATGACCTAAAAATAGGAAAAGAAGCTATTTATACTAAGTTAAAAAAATATGGACAAAAATACCCCTTCAAGGCTAGTGCGGACTGCACAAAATCACGTGTGGCGGTACTAAGGCTCTTGACTTACAAATCCAACTCTCTGAACTCGGGCAATGCAGACTACACAAAATTGAGTGCGACCGCGGTGGCTTCGGGTGCGGTCCGCATGAAATGGAGCGCATACCACATTTGGCTTCAAACTTGGAACTGGCACTTCTCAGAACACTGGTTTTGCAGATCACACTAAATCGAGTGTGGCTGCGATGAACTCAATGCGGACAGCACAAAACCCCATGCGGCCGCAATGTTTGTTGGCCTAGAAATTCACACTCTTTGAACATAACTTGTGCTGACCACACAGAATAGTGTACGGCCGCACTGGCCTACTTTTTCCCGAGCTTTGTCTTGTCTTGGGATGTGCAAGTTTCACTCCTTTTTGAGCTTATCTTTGATATCTTGTCACCTTGTTGATCAAATGTGCAATCAAGCACAACTTGTGAGACTTTGGGACTATTTTGTACACATTTTTTATTAAAATGTAAGCAAGAAGGAGTATAAAATGTATTAAAATCCTTAGTTATCAGTATTCTAGATATAACAAAATCTTGATTGCTTTGGAAGATCAGGAGAAGACCACATTCACTTGTCTATGTGGAACCTTTGCCTTTTTTCGGATGCCTTTTGGGTTGTGTAATTCACCATCTACATTTTAGGGGTGTTTGATGGCCACTTTCACCAATATGGTTGATGATATTTTGGAGGTGTTCATGGACAATTTTAGTGTTATAGGTGATTCATTTGGTGAGTATATGAAAAATCATGATAGATTGTTAGCTCATTGTGAAGAAACCAATCTTGTTGTTAATTGGGAGAAATGCCACTTCATGGTGGAAGAGGGCATAGTTCTTGGGCATAAAATTTCAAAGCATGGTATCGAGGTGGACAAAGTAAAAATTGATGTTATTTCAAGGTTCTCTCCCCTACCTATGTCAAGGGAGCTAGAAGTTTTCTTGGGCATGCGGGGTTCTACCAGAAATTTATCAAAGACTTTCGAAGGTAGATAACCCCTTATACAGGTTATTAGAAAAAGGAAGCCAAATTTATGTTTGATGAGAGATTTATGCAAGCCTTTGAACTTCTCAAGCACAAGTTGACCACCACGCTTATCATTACCGCACCTACTTGGATCTTACCCTTTGATCTCATGTGTGATGCGAGCGATGTTGCGGTTAGGGCAGTTTTGGGTCAAAGAGTGAATAAAATATTTTATCCGGTGTACTATGCGAGCAAGACAATGAATGATGCTCAAGTGAACTACACGGTGACCAGAAAAGAACTTTTGGCTATTGTGTTCGCAATGGAGAAATTTTGGCCGTATCTTATCGCTACCAAGGTCATAGTCCATACCGATCATGCCGCACAGTGGTAGTTAATGACGAAGAAGGATTCCAAAGCTAGACTAATGCGATGAGTCTTGTTACTTCAAGAGTTTGATTTGGAGATTGTGGATCGAAGGGTAGTGAAAATCAGGTGGCGGATCACTTGTCCCGCTTGGAAGAGGAGGGGAGGCCTCATGATCGCCTAGAGATGGATGATTGAATTCACGACGAACAACTCCTTTCGACGTCGGTGAATGGTATGCCATGGTTTGTGGAAGTGGCTAATTTCTTTGTGATTGGTACAATCCCGTATGAGTTCCCTTCTAAAAAAAGGAAGAAGCTCAAATGGGATAGTGTGGATTTATATTGGGATGAGCCGTACTTGTTCAGGATTTGCATGGATGCTGTCCG